>JAMQGT020000135.1:0-68211 GCA_024447675.2 Pterophyllum scalare
GTGGCGAGCGATGGTGTAGGTAGCAAATCGTAGGCTCCCGCTCACCTTTCGTTCTTTAACTATCAATACCCCGTTTTATAGCATATAACTGCTGATACTAATCACATTAAAACTCGTGGAGGCACTAAGGTTTGGTAAATTATGTCGAGGCACACCAAGGGTAGCAGAAAGGATCAGACAGTGGAGGACTCCTCCGCCAATGCTGGAGCGGCTAACGAGGCTAGCGGAACATTGACCGCAACGCAAGTTGCGGATTTGCTTGAGAAGTTCCGGGAAAATCTGGCGGCTGACTTCAAATCTTCATTCGCAACCCTAAACAGCAAGCTGGACACAATTCAGTTGACTGTTGCAGGGCATGGACAGCGTATCAGCGACCTCGAGTCTAATGCTAACGATGTTGATCAACGCTTGCAGCAGCTCGAAGCTTCAAGTTCGAAACTACACGAGGAAAACATACTGCTAAAGCTGAAACTCTCTGACCTTGAAGGAAGAAGCAGACGCCAAAATATACGCATTGTGGGTCTACCAGAATCTGTCGAAGGTTCACAGCCTACAGCTTTCTTCTCTCAGCTTTTGCTGGATGTATTTGGGGACCGGGTTCTATCTTCTCCACCCGAACTTGATAGAGCGCATCGCATCCCCGTGCCGAAACCGGGGCCGGGCGGTCGCTCACGCCCCGTCATTATCCGTTTTCACCGCTTCCAAATCAAAGATTTGGTGATGAGAGAGGCGCGGAAATGTGGGACTGTGGAGTACCGGGGCCACAAGCTTCGTCTCTATGAGGATTACAGTGCTGATGTGCTGAAGAAACGGGCTGAATATCGGGACGTCATGGCTCAACTTTACAAGAAGGGACTCCGGCCATCTCTTCTCTTCCCGGCGAAGCTGCGCGTCACACTCCCGAGCGGTGAGAAACGGTGGTTATTATCAGCTTCCGAGGCTACTGACTTTGTCAAGTCTTTAGAGGAGGACCAGCATGAGGTACCGTGAGTCAGAGCGTATCAAACCGGCTCGAGTGCATTGGCATCTACCACTAACTGATACCGAGTCGGCCGTTGCCTGATGTCCGCTGTTTAGTAGTTGGTTTATTGCTGTGTTTATTATGTCTTGCATATTGGTTGTTCGCATTTGTCCTTCAAGTGTTATAGGGGTTTAGTGTTATTGTTGTGCGGGATTAAAGCCTTAGTTAGGGAGTTATATTATTGAATGACATGCTGGAGTAGTTGTGCTGTAGGGGTTGCTGTTTTTTGCAACCTGCCTTTTGTTTTTCTTCTAAGGGGTTTTAAGACGGCAGGGTTTTTTTGTTTTTGTTTTTTTTGTTTGTTTTTTTTCTTTTCTTTCTCTTATGTTACCTTTTCCTCTCCCCCAGGCCTACTCATTGTCACATTTTTCATTTTTTTTTCTGTGCAACTGATAATAGTAGATGAACAATAATCTTATTCTCACTAGTTGGAATGTAAAGGGACTAAACCATCCAGTAAAACGTAAGAAGGTCTTTTCACGTTTGAAGCAGCTCAGGTCTGGGGTAATCTTTCTACAAGAAACTCATCTGAAGGACCAGGATCACTGGCGGTTGAGGAAATGTTGGACTGGACAGTTTTTTCACTCTAACTTCAGTGCAAAAGCTAGGGGCGCTGCTATTCTAATTAATCACAATATCCCTTTTGTTGCCTCTGACGTCTTCTCAGATAAAAATGGACGATTTATTATTGTATCAGGCAAACTTGGTAATAAGCTTGTGACACTCGCTAATGTGTATGCACCGAATTTTGATGACGTTAAATTCTTTCAGAATTTTTTCACCCAACTTCCGGATTTGAATTCACATTCTTTAGTTCTGGGGGGAGATTTCAATTGTTTTATGGATGCATCACTAGATCGCTCCTCCTCTAAGCCTGCCTGCCCAAATAAATCTGCCACATACATCAAATCTTTTCTTCAAGACTTTAGTGTCACTGACCCATGGCGTTTTTTGTATCCACATGGTAGGGACTACTCTTTTTTTTCACATGTACACCACACTTATACTCGCATTGACTACTTTTTTATTGACAACCTGTTACTTTCAAATCTTAGATCTTGTAGTTACGAAAGCATTACAATCTCTGATCATGCCCCTCTTGTTCTTAAAATGGCTTTACTGGACACTGATTTGGTGAAAAAGCACTGGAGACTAGATCCTTTATTGATTGCGGATGAAAAATTTGTTACATCAATTTCTTCCAAAATTAAAACTTTTCTGAGCGAGAACAGAACACCGGGTATGTCTTGCAGAACAATTTGGGAAGCCATGAAGGCTTTTCTGAGGGGAGAAATAATTTCATATGCAGCATTTAAAAGAAAATCTGTTATACAGAAACAAAAGGATCTTTCTGATCAAATATTGAACATAGATAGACAATATTCACAATCACCATCGCCTTCATTATATAAGGAGCGATTGAGGCTACAGACTGAATTTAATATTATCTCTACTCGTCAGGTTGAAGGCTGTTTGATTAGAAATATGAGTGATTATTATGAGCACGGTGAGAAAACTGGTAAAATCTTGGCAAACCAATTGCGCAGCCTTAGAGCCAAGCAAATAATACCTGGTGTAAAAACTGACAATGGGAACACTTCATCAAATTCTAAAGTAATCAATGATCATTTTAAAATGTTTTATTCAAGGCTGTACACACCTGAATCTACTGCAAGTTTGAGTGATATGGAGGCATTCTTTAGCTCCCTTAATATTCCTGTATTGTCTCCAGACTTAAGACAAAACCTTGAGGCCCCTATCACCCAGGAAGAAATTAAAGCAGCTATATCATCCATGCAGTCTGGAAAATCGCCAGGGCCTGACGGGTTCCCAGCGGATTTTTTTAAGACATTCTCAGGTGATCTCTCATCTTTTTTGCATTTGGTCTTTAATGATTCGTTGGAATCTGACGCTCTCCCTTCCACATGCTATCAGGCCTGTATTTCTCTGTTGTTAAAAAAGGACAAGGACCCATTGGATTGTACATCTTACAGACCTATATCTTTATTAAACACGGATGTCAAGATACTGGCTAAATTGCTGTCCCGTCGACTAGAAAATGTCCTCCCTGCTATTATCTCTCTTGACCAGACTGGTTTTGTTAAAAATCGCCATTCCTTCCACAATATTAGACGTTTGTTTAACATCATCTACACATCTAGTGACCGAGTGGCAGAATGTTTGATTTCCATGGATGCTGAAAAGGCATTTGATAGAGTTAATTGGGATTATTTGTTTTTTACTCTGGAGAAGTTTGGTTTTGGCTTTTTATTTTGTTCTTGGATAAAACTGTTATACAAGTGTCCCTTTGCCTCAGTGTTAACAAATGGCCAATATTCAGAATATTTTAGGCTGTACCGTGGAACAAGGCAGGGCTGTCCTTTGAGCCCACTCCTATTTGCCTTAGCAATTGAGCCACTTGCTATTGGGATTCGTAGCAATGGGGAGATACAGGGCATTCGTAGAGGCAAATTTGAACATAAGGTCTCGCTTTATGCTGACGATTTGCTTTTATATATTTCTGACCCACTTAAGTCATTACCTGTAGTACTCCAGATGCTGGATAATTTTGGAAATGTGTCTGGGTATAAAATAAATTTAGACAAAAGCGAATTGTTTTTGATTAACAATAAGGCAGTAAAACTCAACTATGGCAGTTTCCCCCTTAGGATAGCGACTGAACAATTTAAATATCTTGGCATATATGTCACTAGAAAATTTCAAAACCTATTCAAAACTAATTTTATTCCTTTACTTGATCAGTCCAAACGACTCTTATCTAAATGGTCCCCATTGTTGCTATCTCTTGTAGGTAGAATTAATTCTGTGAAGATGATGTTGCTCCCTAAATATCTGTACCTTTTCCAGTGCCTCCCTATTATGATTCCTAAATCATTCTTTAAATCTCTAGATTCATTAATTATTTCTTTTATTTGGAATGGTAAACACCCCAGATTAAGGAAAGCCTTTCTTCAGAGGCCTAAACAATTAGGTGGAATGGCCTTGCCTAACTTCCAAAATTACTATTGGGCAGCTAACATCCGAGGACTGCTCTACTGGCAGTTTTTTCACTTGGAGCCTTCACCTCCAGTCTGGGTGTCCATGGAGGTTCATGCTGGAGGTTCTGGAACTTCTCTGTCTGCACTTCTAGGTTCTCCTCTTCCTCTTTCATGTTCCATTCCCTTAGGTGGTCCATTGGTTAACCAGTCCCTTAAAATTTGGTCTCAATTCAGGAAAACACTTGGTCTCCAGGCTTTCTCACTTTTAAGTCCTATTGCAGCTAATCACCTTTTTGTTTCATCAGCTGGCTTCCGGGTCTGGCATGAAAAAGGAGTGAAGTGCTTTGCAGATTTATATTCGGATGGATATTTTCTCAGTTTCTCTGACCTAACAAAAAAATTCGGACTTGCATCCACTAACTTTTTCAGGTTTCTGCAGGTCAGGCATTATGTGCAAAGTATGACATCACAATTTCCTCGTAAACCTCCAGAGAATCCTCTCGATACATTTTTGTCAATCAATCCTACTTCCAAAGGGGTGTTGTCTAAACTTTATAATCTAATTCTCAGTTTGGATTGTCCATCTTTGACTGCTATCAAAACAGTCTGGGAACAAGACTTACAATTCCCCATCTCTGATAATGTGTGGGACTCTATTTTGGATCAGGTGCATTCATCTTCAATGTGCGCTCGCCACGCGCTTTTGCAATTTAAAGTTGTCCATCGGGTACATTTCTCTAAAGCTAAACTGGCACGCATCTACCCAGGTGTGGACCCAACATGTGATAGGTGTAGGAGCGCACCTGCGACATTAATCCACATGTTTTGGTCTTGTCCCTCTCTGGCTAATTTCTGGAAATCAGTCTTCCATACTATATCTGAAATATTGATCTGTAAAATTGAACCGAACCCCTACCTGCTATCTTTGGAGTTGCCCCAGACCTGGATCTACCACGTTTCAAACAAAGAATGCTCTCATTTTCATCTTTAATTGCCAGGAGAGCTATCTTATTAAAGTGGAAGGATCCAGCTCCCCCTTCTCATTCACACTGGATAAGGGACATTATGTTGTGTATGGACTTAGAAAAGATATCATTTACTGTCCGAGGTCATGAAAATAGGTTTTATAAAGTTTGGAGCCCCTTCTTGACAGTTTATGAGAAATCCACTACTATTGTCTCTGAGTAGGCCCCCCCTACCCTTTTTTTTTTCTCCTCTCCCCCCTTTATACATATTTGTGGATAATATGTTTTAGCATCTAAACGTTCTTTTAAATGCCATTATTCATACGTTGTTGTTGGGGTTTTTTCTTTTTTTTGTTTGGTTTTGTTTTTGGGTTTTTTTGGGGTTTTTTACTTTAAGCAAATGTTATCTTATATCTATATTGTAACTCAGTTTAGTTTTGTGTGGATGTGTCTGCTGTCTGGGGTTTCGATTGTGGGTTAAAATTTGTTAAAATTTGATTACTACCCATGGTTTTGTATTGTGTCTGTCAGTATATTTCTAGTAATCAATAAAAAGACATTTGAAAGAAAATACATACTGACATTTGTTTTATTATATAAATATGCTGCAGCTGCTTGTGTGTGGTAAGGCAAGAACATCAGGTAAATCTCATTTTCAGTTAATACTTGTAGCCCTTTCCAGTAGCACTTTGTTTTCAGTTGAGTGAGAGAACATCCTGTAACTTAGTGCAGTTTGGGGGAAACTGCAAAGTTTAATAATGTCCTTTATTTTAAGAAAAATAATGTTGAAGAAAACTTGTACTTACACATTCTGAGGGCTGTCTGGTCCTTCCAGGACAGTCTGCAGCTGTCTGGGGAATAGGAATGGACTGAGAGCTCACTATAGTTCGTACCATGTGAGAAGCTGTGAAAGAATAAAAATCCATATAAGCCGTTTTTTTTGACCTTCCACTGTTGAGAATATTAGATTTGTCCCGCATCTGATGATTATAATTTTTAAGGCACTTACATATGTTGATATTTCAGAGATAGCAGAGACTCTCAAAACACCAGCCTGGCAAATATTCCTTTTAATACACAACTTATAAATAAGTCCTTTTTGTTCTGACCTGGTGCTCCGGCAGTTCTTTGTTTGAGGTGACGATACTCAGGGCAGTCTCTCCGTACATGGCCCATGTCCCCACACTGGAAACAACGCCTATCCTTTAGCTCCTCCTCTTTGTTGTCCTCATCCTTCTCGTTTTCCTTCTTCTTCATTCTGATGAAAAAGAAAAATCATGGCACCACAAGAAGGTATGGAAAAACTGTCAGATTTGACAGAGACATATAAAGGAGTATAATTACAAATTGCAAAACCTTTCCCTTAAATCCAGTTCTGCATCCTGTCAAATAAAAACACCTTCAACTGACAATATGTGCAGTTTGGTGGTTACCTTAGTTAACAATCAACAAGCCACAGATGTTAAACTACTAACATTTTTCTAACCAAGGTTAGGAGAGGTTTTCTGCAATGTACAGCGCCGTGCAAAAAGTCTTAAGCCACCTCATTTCTTTACATTTTGTTTGCAAGGAGCCAGACTTTCTTGGAAATTTTTATAGTGATCTTAAGCAATAGCCTCCGGACTTCCTCAAGGTCTTTTTTGGACAATGGCTGCTGTTTGACTCAACTTCAGTCCAGTCTTTCTTCCTGACTATTTTCAGTGGAATTTTTTTTAGAGCATTCTGACACTTTTTTTTTTTACACTGATCCATGAATCATTCAACCATAAAAATCAATTTTAAACTGTATCTTTAGGCACTCTGTTACTAGTTGCCTGTCCCCAAAACACAGTTTGGTCCCATTTCTTTCGATGAATTTAGAAAAAAATGCCAAAGATAACACAGTTTGATGGATATAAATAAAATAATACTTTTGCACCAACAAAATAATTCCCAAAGAAATATTAGCCAAACACATAGCATATAATCAATCTGTTGTGCAGGACTGGAGAAATGCATTGAGCCCTTCAGTTGATCTATTTACTGATCAAGGAAATCTCACTAGAAATGGTCTCAGTGGAAAGGTGGTGGCCAAGAAGCCATTTTTTAAGAAGGGAAAGAGGGAGAAACAGGCAGCAAACATCCAAAGAAGAGCTTTGAATGTCCTTCAAGAAGCCTGGACAACTATTCCTGAAGACTACATGAACTTGCCTTATATAGCTTGTAGTCAAGCTAATACTGAAAAATCACCACCAAGTCACAAAGTCACCACCAAAAAACAAACAAAAAAAAAGGTCACACATATTTTGTTGGACCGCCTTTAGCTTTGATTACGGCGATAAGCTTCTGCAATGTTACAAGACTTATTTCAATCCAGTGTTGCATAAATTTTTCACCAAGATCTTGCAGTGATGATGGCAGATTCTGACCACTGTGCAAAGCCTTCTCCAACACATTCCAAAAATTCTCAATATGGTTGAGGTCTGGACTCTGTGGTGGCCGATCCATGTGTGAAAATGATGTCTCATGCTCCCAGAACCACTCCTTCACAATTCGAGCCCAATGAATCCTGGCATTGTCATCTTGGAATATGCCCGTGCAATCAGGGAAGAAAAAAATCCATTGATGGAATAGCCTGGTCATTCAGTATATTCAGGTAATCAGCTGTAGGACTGGGCGATAGGGACCAAAAGTAAGATCACGATATTTTTTTAGCTGAATGGCGATAACGATAGCTATACACGATATATTTTTTGTTCCCAAAAGGCATAAACAAAAAGGCACTTCTGAGTCAAAGCTACATGTCCCAAATGGCATATGGGCACTTCTTTTTTAAACATTAGTTGTGGATGTACATGAGAAATTGCTCAAAAATAAACTATTGGCATATTTAAATAATAATGCTCCTCAAATAAATTAATGCTTTTTTCCTCCATAATAAAACACTCTCAGCTCTGCTATTAAAATGTAAAAAGAAAAGACAAAAACAGCAAAAGGCTGCCTTATTCTTTAAAAAGCCAGACTTCACCAAAGTGCTTCCTCCTGTGTGTACTCCTGTACATCTAGTACTCAAATACCAAAACATGTAAACAGACTGAATAAAACTCCATCCTTCAGTCAGCAGGGTTATAGCTAGCTCAGTAAATACATAGACATAAATCACTGACGTATCACAGCAACGGGCCCACCTGTTCAATGCGGCGTCTACGTATCCGCCGGCTGCATCACGAACACACGAAAAAGACTCACTTCCGTTATTAAGGTCACGTGACTTACGGTGCAACCCAACAGCCAGGTACACTTGGGGGGTCCGAGCGACGCCAAAGCGTAGGAACTGACGCAGTGCAAAGGCTGTATGTACACAAAACACGGCGACAGTGGAAGATTTCAGGTTTCAAAACTCATTTCAAAATTAAATTTGTCGCGAGTCGCTTTTGGGGGGGGGAGGCGCTGGGGGGGGGGTCCTGAAAAGCCGCTAAATCTAGCGACAAAGTCACTAAGTGTGCAACACTGCCTGACCCACGTGAGCATAATCCGCTGCGTGGTGGGGTGACGTATTTACGCCATGAAATTAGCATATCATGATATTTATTTTCCCAGGCTAGAATTTTTTTACCGGTATTATCGTGAATGATATGATATGACCCAGCCCTAGTCAGCTGACCTCATTCTTTGAGCACATAATGTTGCTGAACCTAGACCTGACCAACTGCAGCACCCCCAGATCACAGCACTGCCCCCTCAGACTTGCACAGTAGGCACTAGGCATGATGGGTCCATCACTTGGCCTGCCTCTCTTCTTACCCTGATGCACCCATCACTCTGGAACAGGGTAAATCCGGACTCAGACCACATGACCTTTTTCCATTGCTCCAGAGTCTAATCTTTATGCTCCCTAGCAAATTGAAGCCTTTTTTTCCAGTCAGCTTCACTGATTAGATTAAGGTTACACAGCTGTTCAGTCCCAATCCCTTGAGTTCCCTTGGCATTGCCTGAGGAAATGCGCTTACTTTCACTAATAAACATAGCCCTGAGTGCTACTGTTCTTTTTCTTCGATTTGATTTCACCAAACGTTTAAGTGATCACCAATCACAATCATTCTGGATTTTTCTCCAGCCACATTTCTTTCTCGAAGATGATGGGTCCCCACTATCCTTCCAGTTTTTAATAATGTGTTGGACAGTTCTTAACCCAATTTCAGTAGTTTCTGCAATCTCCTTAGATGTTTTCTCTGCTTGATGCATGCCAGTGATTTGACCCTTCTCAAACAGACTGACATCTTTTCCACGACCACGTGATGTGCCTTTTGACATGGTTGTTTAAGAAATAAGAAGCAACTCATTGCACCAGCTGGGGTTAAATAACTTGTTGCCAGCTTAAAGATAACTGCCCATGCAGTAATTATCCAATACGAGGCTCGTATCTATTTGCTTAGTTAAATACAGGTGGCAACTTTTTTTTTTGGTCAGGCAGTGTATATGGCAAACTACCTAAAAAAATAAAAAAAGAAAAAACTGAATGCTAAAGTGGAAAAGGTTATTTTAATTATATGCAAAAAATATATAACTTAAACTGGCCATTTCCAAAGCAACTCATTTTCTAATGACACTTGAACCTATATACTTTTAGAACAGGAGATGACACCTAAACATTACATGCATTTCTGTAGTTTTATGGAAACTACATCAACAATAGTTCCCAAATGACCCATGTACTATACTGCAGTACTGGCCTGTGAAGGTTAACATAAATACAATTAAAGCGGAGCACACACTGACCTAGCTTAAACATTCTAAAATGGGATACAACACATTTAAAGACTGTTTCCATGAGCTCAAGCAGTCTAATCTCAGAAAAAGATCCTGCTCGTGCATCAAAATAAAAGTCTTGTTCAAAAATTAAAGGTTTCTGTGCTCTAACACATTAAGAAGTCTTTAAATTTGAAGCAGACACTGGGAACTAGGAACACTGAAGGCAAACAGGAGACAGGTTCCAAAGAGACATCCCTACATGGAATAGCTAAGGAAAAATACAGCACATCCAAAACAGGCTTCTCTGGAGCATCAGACTGCATCTGAAATGCGTGTGACAGTTCCCTCCTTAACTTTATTTGTAGTTTTGAAAATGTGAGACACCACAAATTGGAAGTTCTGTGTGTTTTAGCACACTTATTTTTTCTGAGTAGTTTTTCTTGGAAATCTAGCCCTGTGAGAAATAAATTTCCATGAGTAAGGGGATCACCTGCGTCTCTTTGGACAATCCTTCATGTAATGTCCAATCTTTCCACAGATCCTGCAGCACCGGTCATTAGGCGCCAACTCACCATCTGTTAGCACCTTCGAGTCAAAAAAGTAGTCCTGCAGCAGAAGAGCACATACTCAAAACATATGAGCAGACAGCATGCAAAGTCTAGACATTCAATTGTGTTAACTGGAGGTACAGAACCTGACATATGAATAACATACCACTTCAGTACCAGGGACGGGATAAAAGGGAGTTCCAAACAACTTTCTCCCATTTATAAAAGCCTTCATGATGAAGTTCGTCACTGGTGGAAGAATCAGAGGCAGCGTAAGGAACAGGGCATTTTCACAGTTTTAAAGCAAGCATCTAAAGCAAAGAAAATAAATTCTGAAATTGGCTTACATAGAATCTAATTTAATAAATTCCCCCCCTTCACAACAACTGCATGGGTTAATTTTTTTATTTTTTTTGGATGGAGTGTGGCCACTTTGACAAGTGTCCTGAGACTGTAGCTGGCACTGTCTGCGAGGCCTCAATTCCACTAAGTTTGAAGTAGAGTCACTCAATTGGATTTTAAAAACTGCATTTGTGCTGTGTGTGCCTTTATGTTATCTAACAAAAAACATAACTTTCTACGTGGTGCGGATGGTCTAAGAAGTTTGTGCACTGGTTTTGTTGAGTGAAATTGTAGTATTTTATTAATCTGTTACTTTGCACCATTTGGCAGGTATCTGTGTCTGTGCCCGTTTTCTTTCTGCTAACCATGCTTGCTAACATTCACAGTTAACTTAGTATTAAGCCCCCGGCAACCTTGAATTGGATAAGCGGAAGACGATGGATGGGTGGGTGGGTGGATGGATGGATGGATTAATTGATAACGCACTAGCAACAGCTCTGTATGACCTCATGTATTAATAGTTTGTGAAGTTCATGGTACACTGTAAACATGATGTTTTAACCTTGATAATGCAACAAATACCAAAATGAAATGTAATCATATTTTGAATTCAGTGGAATCTGTGTAACTAGAAAACATGCTGCTAAAATCTGTTTTGATGAGAGTGATGTAGAGGGTTAGCCTTTAGTGCTTACCCATTATTATTTTAAAAGTTGCCTTAAACCAACAGAAAACTAAACTGACAGGAAAAAAGGAATAAAACTCAGACTGACTAAGATCATTCATCCACCAAAAATATGCCATAATTTTACATAATTTTAAGTTTTAGGTAACTGGATCATAACCAAAGATAAGTTTTGAAACTCAGTAGAATGCATCAATAAGCTGTTTCTTGTATCAAGTATGGCAGGCACTTACTTTTACGAGAAACTCCAGCACCGAGGTTATGATTCAAATCAAAGGGATCTAAGAAGAAGAACATACGAGTGAGATAAAGCAGCAAATCAAAGCAGAGGGACAAGCAGGGCCATGTGAATACCTTCAATAGCGATGCATTTGCTGGTCCACTGTTTTTCAAACGTGGTGAGGCGTTTCCTTTGGCGAATGCTGATCACATGCTCTTTGAAGTCAAATTCTTCAGTGTAAAAACGTAGAAGTCCCAGCCAAAGCTCTCCCACAGACTCTGTGTTCTGATGATGCTCCGAGTGATGCCGCCGCTGTGAGGACAGAGGAAACAAATTACCTGGTACTAAACACATTTTCTTTGGTTAATCAGATTTGACTGGTGATTCAATACATGCAGTTTTTACATCCCAGGGACAACTGAGATTAAAGTCTATTTAGATATTGCTTTTAAATAATTTTCCAAATGAGTTCCATGAGGTATTTCACTGTTTTGTTTTTTTGTTTATTTGTTTAAAACTCACCAGATCCTCAAGGTCATCAAAGAAGAAAGCATTCCAGCCATCTACCATCCGCTGGGGAACAGTATTCCCATCAAAGATCTACAAAGACATAAAAGAGATATTTAGTTTATTAAATTCCAAACTTCAAAAAAAAAAAAAAAAGCTCTTAAGTTTCAGACATAGCACTTGACTGAGTCATTAATCAGTGGTAGATACCTCCTGCAGAACAGGTATGACAGGAGGCTGCCTCTGCTGCAGGAAGTAAAGCACCATCAGGATGTGAAGCATAAGATGAGAGGCTCCCTCTGGAAGCATCACCAATGTCACAGCGCTGTGAGGACAAAAGGTGGGTTAGTTAAGGAAGCGATGACACTCCTCAGAAACAATAAGCAATGTGTTGAAGGCTATATGTGGATGTTTTTCTTGAGAGGCTAAACTATATCATGTTGTGGGCTTATATTATCTGTTGTATTTGTGGCATTTTCTCCCTCATAAGAGAGGTGATCTCAATGTGACTTCTTGGTTAAATAAAGGTAAATATATTAAACCTGGTAAACCTTCGGTTATTTTTTTAGTCAGGAAGAAAAGTCTGACATTTTTTTTAAACCTGCTCTTAAGCTCAAGTGTTTATGTAGACAGAAGAACAAGCTCGTGTGTATCTGAGAAGATCCATCTTTTATAATAACTACATTTTCATTTCCAAACAAAAGAACACACACACACACACACACACACACACACACACATACAGTAAGGATTTTGAAATAGCTGGCGCTATGGATGTTCTCTTTTTTGTTTGTGTCAGAATTGAATTGTTTTCTTCATGCAATTTCTGGATCACAAAGAGCTGATAAACGTCACATTTAGACAGTTCTTCACAACTTTTCACTATCAGGTTTTTCCCCCAGTTTAGATATAATACTATTAGCTTGGCTTTTAGTTTCTGCTGATACTGAGTACTGATCCAGTACCAGTGTAGGACTAATTCTTATAGGAGTAAAGTAAAACATCAGCCTCACTTAAACTTTGCTTTCCTAAAATGTTTTTGCGCAATTAAATATAACCAATACATCCAACAATATATATTTACTGAACTGGGGTTTATCAGTAAAATAATAAATGACAACAGAACTGAGAAGAGTCTTTATACAGCTTCCATTGCTGTTACATGCTGTGTTAGCTCTCCTATACATACTGGTGCTGATGTATGGGACAGTAAACGGAACGAAAATCAGCAGCTTGTTGTCACCAATGCTTTTTCCAGCTTTACGACTCAAAATGCATTGATATTGGATCCAAATGCGGCATTTGTGCATCTCTACTTCTGACACACCCTAGAAAGATCCTGCATCACTGAATACTCAGCTAAGGTTTCTAAAAGCACACACCTTTGCAAAGACCTTCATTGTGTATCCCAGGAACTGCACGCGTGGATCCAGAGCTGCATATGTAGCTAGCATTCTGGTGTTGTGTTGAGCCTGCAAAGAAGATTCCACTCAATTAATTTATAATGCAACACATTTAACAACATAAAGCATGTCTCAGAACATTTCATAATCACTGTGGTAATGAGGGCATCTTCCACTCACCAGTGTGTTATAAAGGCTAATATCCCCCTCCAAACCACTTTGTTTGTGTTCAAACTTCACAATAGGCACTTTAGCTGTGGTGATAGGCAAGATGTTCCTCAAACCTGGGGTAACAGACAATAGGAGATTAAAGTTGGTTTTTCACACAGTCTACTAAATTATGCAGATGGAAAGACTCAGAAAACCATTTACCTGCATGCTTCTTGAGCACTTTTGCAAGGCCTTCAATGATTTCTTTGCAGTTCAGCTTCTGTTTAGACAGATCGAAATTTAATTTAAACACACATTATAAGAAGTAATGACCATAAGTTTAATCAGGTGGGTGTGTCTTGCTGAGTGTTTTGCCTGCTAACCTCTGCAGTCTCATGACCTTCCAAAGTCATGCAGATGTCAAGGTCACTGTCGCGAAAGCCAAAACCATTTTTGGAAGATCCAAACAAGCAAAGCTGAGCTTTTTCTGTGGAAAAATGGAAATTTCCATCCATATGTTACTGTTCAGATAAAAACAAGTCAGATTGATTCGTGGGCCTTATTAGTCTTTTAAAGTGTTATCACAGTTGTCATACTCTCCAAACTCTTTTCCATCAATTCTACTAAATCTACTAATACTCGTGAAGTAAATGGAACTCAATGGTAACTTCAGATGCTTCACAATCAATGTATTCCAAAATAGATATGTCTCATCGACTACTCAACTTGAAACATACAAAACAAGCATTAACAGTAGACCACAAAGTTACCAAGGAAACCGGGAGGATGTTATGTTTCAGGCTCACCATTGTATTCCTTCCTTATAAACCTCTCCAAGCTAGCAAGGATCTGCTCCCTCTTCTGCTGTTCAGCATGTGTAGGTGACAATTCATCTACAAAGAGTAGAATGTAAATGTAAATGACGATGAGCAATGAGTGATTAACCAAGCAAAAAAAAAAAAGCAACCAGCAAACTACTTCTGATGCCTTAATTGTTCAAGTTGTTTTATTAAGTGCCACAGGTTTTGTGGTTCCAGACTGATCTATGTGAGAATTAGCTGCTTTAATTGCCATTTGTTCTCTTGTATATGTTGTTAAGTTTGGTTAAGGAAACATTTGTTTTTAGTCTTCTTATGTTTTATCTTGTGTTTGATCACATTTAAATATTCGGCAAGTTAGTTGGCAGTGACAATAATATCGTGGCTGCTCCACAGTCACTTTTTTTTTTTTTTTTTTAAACAAAACACTCAATCAGCATATATAAGCATCTTTTTCCTGATCAAATTTCAGTTTCCTTTTTAATGGGCTTCAAAAATATGTTTTTTATACAATTTGTGCAATGTACTCAAAGACAAAATCAGATTCAACCATCTAAATGTCAGTTATTCATTCCATATTAGAAGTGAATATGAGCTAATGCCAACTGTTGCCCACTATACAGGAAAGGGAAGATAGGTATTCATTTTACTCAAATTCTTCTTAATGATAATGCAGTTCCAAGTGACATGAAAAGTGAAAGAAGTCAGAAGTGCACTGTTTGCTGCATACAGTAACACAATTTGCAGAGTCCATCGAGGATCTCTCTGAAGCGGTCGTTCATAGGAGGCAGAGGCTTCAGCTCGATCTTCTTAAAGTCTTCAGGACACTCGTCCTTCAGGTGACCATCTCGCTTGCAAATGCTGCATACGACAGTTGGAGGCTAGAACATGAAAACAAATGTCCAGGAACAATTAGACATGTCGGTCTTTACCAACCCAGATTAAGTGTAAGTGTAAGATAAATGCACAGAAATTCCAAAATGTTATAAACATAATGCTCAACATGTTATTAAACAGGTTTCAGCATTTCTTGAACCATTAATGCTGCAAAAATATTCAGCAAGTTACTAAAAAAAAATAAATAATATGTTAACACTAAATGCAGAAAATCACCATGGCATAACAGTTCTGTGGGTCAATATCACAAAGCTTGAAAACATTTCCTAATGGTTGCTTTAAGGTATCTAAATTCTACAGAAAGCCACAGTGTAGCAATCTGGCACTTAAAAACTGGACTCAGTGAACTTTTAAAACCATTAGCCCATCCACCCATTCATTCATCTGCGCACTACACTCTGCACAGATCACAAGTCTAACACTGAGACAGAACCATTTAAACTCACATTCACAGCTACAGACAATTTAGAATCACCAATTAACATAACATGCATGACTTTGAACTGTGGGAGGAAGCCAGAAGTACCCGGAGAAAACTCATGCAGGCATAGGGAGAACAAACATTTAAGTGGCATGAGCAGGTAAGATGATACAACAGCAGCAAGTTAAGTTTTTCTTTTGTTATCAGAGCTCTTTTGTAAACAGCTATAGTTTAAACAATGTTACATAGACAATTCTGTGCCTTGCTGAGCCCTTTACAAACATTTGTCCAATGGGTGGATGGTATTCATTATAATTTACCTTGCCACAAGTGAAAATCATCTTGTCAAATACATAGTGCAGATCATCTGATGCAACAGGCTCATCATCCTCTGAAACTCTGTTATCTTCCTCTTCCTCCTTGTCACTGTCCAGCAGGCCATTGGAGGAGAAGGAAGGTTTGGTTCCCTCACTGAGAACCATATCCATGAGGCGTGCATCTAAAGTGTTTACATCCCTTTGTCTGGATGGATCTGAACCATCTTCATCATCACTGTCAAGCTCTTCATCATCCTTTGATCCCTGGCGCCCTCTTTGATCAGTCTGACTTGTTTCTCCTTTCCTGTTGTTCTCATCTTTGTTCTTAGATGAAGGCTCTTTCTTCTCAGCATCTTCCAGTTTTGCATCCTGTGCCCTTGCCTTCTTCCTTGTTTGCTGTCCCCGGGTGCCTCTTTTCTGAGGGCAAGCAAAGTATTTGTAAGCTGTACGAAAGCGCTCCTGGATGTACTCAAAGACCATCTGGCTGTTCAAGCTTCGAGCAACATTCCTCTTCAATGCAAAGGGATCTAGAAAAATACACAGACAATGAATTTCTAATATTTCACTACACCTTTAAATCGAGCTTTCCAATAAAATGGTCTCTTACCTTCGATAGCAAGCCTGCGACGAGGCCAGTTCTTCACTTCCCTAGAGAGGAGGTCCTTTAAGCGGATGCTGATGATATATTCTTCAAGTGCAAATTCCAGTGTGTAGAAACGTAAAAGCTCCAGCCATAACTGGCCCAACGACACATCTTTACCCACGTCCAAGGTTAGACGGATCTTTAATGGAAAACAGCTGATGTTTGTGCAAAACCCAGGTGAAGCAAGAGTATCAATGATGCCACTGAGAAATTACTCTTTTCCAGGAAAATTAAGACTTACCAAACCCCCTGAGTTAGGAGTATCACTGGCCTGCTCTGGTTTGGACCTGCCATCTCCCTTGGTGCCACTTCTGTTCTCTCCTCGACCCTCTGTAGAGGTCGGAGGTTTGTGCTCCCACTGGACAAACATGTCTAGTGCAATTCCAGTCAAATGATATTCATCCACACGTTTGATGTCAAAGCCTTCAATCTGCAGGCGAAAAATTGATGCCACACATAAGAGAGTAGAAGTAAAGTAAAACCATAAAAGGCAACTGGTCTGTCTTTAAAAGCCAGTTTAACTTGAGTCGGATAAAGAACTAGTTCAGTGTTCTCCAACCAGACCTCACTATACATTTTGGTACACCAGGTCTATCCAACATCTTCCCCTGTAACCAGATCCCACTCACCACCAGATGGTGATCAGCTGACATCTCAGCACTTCTCTTTACCAGAGTATCCAAGACATACAGCCGCAGATTTGATGATACGATTAAAAAAATTGATCATCGACCTGTGACCTAGGGTGTCCTGGTGCCATATACACTTATGACCACCCTTAAGCTGGAACATGGTGTTCGAGAAGATGAAGAAAATAGGAGTACTATGAAGCAAGGTGTACGGCAAAGAGAGCTGGCAAAGGAAAAGGATTATGGCAAGTTGTATGTGAAGCTGCACACTAAGGAAGGAGAAAAGGACTTGTATCTATTGGCTAGGCACAGACTGAGCTGGAAAGAATGCGCAGCAGGTTAGGGTGGTTAAGGACAAAGATGGAAATGTGCTAACAAGTGAAGAGAGAAGATGGAAGGAGTACTTTAAGGAGCTGATAAATTTAGGAAATGAGGGAAAAAGCACGATGGATGAAGGACAAATAGTAAATCAGGAAGTGCAGAGCATTAGTAAGGAGGAAGTGAGGGCAGCTATGAAAAGGATGAAGAGGGAGAGGTGGTTGGTCCAGATGACATATCTGTGGAGGTACGGAGCTGCGTAGGAAAGAGAGCAGTGGACTTTTTGACCAGATTGTTTAAATATAATCTTGGACAGCGAGGGGATGCCTGACGAACGGAGAAAAAAAAAAAGTACTGGTACCAAATTTTTTAAGAACAAGGGTGATGTGCAGAACTGTAGTAACTACCAGGGATAATGCTGATGAGCCATACCGTCTAAATATGGCAAATAGTTGCTGAAGCTAGATTAAGGAGAGAGGTGATGAAATGTGAGCAGTGAGCAGCAGTATGGCTTCATGCAGAGAAAGAGCACTAGAGATGCAATGTTTGCTTTGAGTGTTGATGGAGAACTACAGAGAAGGTCAGAAAGAGATGCACTGTGTCTTTGTGGATCTACAGAATGTATATGATTAGTGTACCCAAAGAGGAGTTGTGGTACTCTATGAGGAAGTCAGGAGCGGCGGAGAAGTATGTGAGGCTGATACAGGACATGTATGTTGACAGTGAGACAGTGGTGAGGTACGCAATCTGAGTGACAGATGAGTTCAAGGTAGGAATGAGATTCCATCAGGGATCGACTCTGAGACCCTTTTGTTTGCAATGGTGATGGACAGGGTGACAGATGAGGTCAGGCAAGAGTCTCCATGGACTATGAAGTTTGCAGATGACATTCTGATTTGTAGAGAGAGTAGGTAGCAGATGGAAGAGAGTCTGGAGAGTTGGAGTTATGGTCCAGAGGGAAGAGGAATGAAAGTTAGTAGAAGCAAGACAGAATACATGAGGGTGAATGAGGGGGAGATGGGTGGAAAGGTGAACATAGAAGGAATAGAGATAGTGAAGGTAGATGAGTTTGAATATTGATAATAAAAACCAAACCTGGGCAACTAGGTCTAAATCAATCTGGTGATAAATAGCGCTGCATGTAAATCTGATTTGGTAGTGAGAAAGTGTAAAAATTGAGAGGAAGAAAGGGAAGACAACATGTAACGAAAGGCCCTCGATTGACAAATTTGTGATGATGTAACTATTTCAATATTTGTTTAGCTGTTTTGATTGTATAAATACTGGCAATGTGTTTCATAGCAAAGGCAAGATATCTCACTACACAAAAATGTTCACTGTGATCAGAGAGCTACAAGAGGGGAAAATATTTTCAGGCATTCAGTGTGATCAGAGCCAAAGCCAAAAACAGTGACACTTAAAAAACAAATTGGACCACTCTTGATGAATTCTGAATGTTCAGCAGGTTTTGCTGTTACAAACATTAGTTAACATTAGAAAATATAGAAAAGTTTATCATCATTTACAGCTCCCACATTTTGTGAAAGATCCACTAAATGAACTGGACTCATATTCTCATCTGTCAAATGTGTGCAGTAATACTTTATAGTTTAAATGTGGTGCCTGAAATGAAATGCAATGCTAGTTAAATAGGTCAAGTGATTTATAGCAGCATCAGAACAATTTTCCTTATTATGTTTAAGTATGCAGCAAAGTGCTAAAAAAAAAAAGTCTAAACAGATCATCTAAGTAACATATGAAGGATCTGTTAGTGGGGTGTTTTTTGAGTTTGTGTGTCCGTTCATGGACTGGAGCCACGTGGGAATGTTTTTCACAAATCACGACACCAGAAAATGTGGGTCATCTTGTCCATTATATTGAGTATGTCTTATATTTCAATCCATTTCTTCTCCTCTATATCTTTAAAAAAAAGATTTTTATAGAAATTTATTATAGAAAGTTTACTTTTCACTGAAGAAGTCAAGATGATGCACTATAAATAATTAGGAGCAGACAAGGAACAAAAAGTTACACTGGTTCAACTGAAAACAGTTACTCCAACTGCCTGGGACCTCTGCTACCACCTTCTACAATAGGGCTGTGTCATAAATTGTCTGTAATAATACCATTGTAAATTTTTTTAAATGAAATAAAAGTTTCATATCGTGATACTGTTGCTATAGTAACACCATGCTTTTGTGATTCCTATTGTGCACAACAATGAGAGTGTCCAGGCATGTCAGAGCAAAAGGTGTGTGCCAGCCTTTGATGATGACTTAGTACCTAAAATAGGAGCTACTTCAACAACCTCCAACAAAACACAACACTTTGCAAAATATGCATGAAAACTGTTCCCACTAAAGATGGTAACAATTCTTCAACAGCTACCAAATTAAAAAACAGAAAGAAAGAAAAGGATTAAAAATATTTTGTTTAAAGGTAGGTTATCTGCTTAGGAGAGCAGACACAAAGTGACCCTTTTTCAGCAACTTACCCAGGGGCCCAGATAGACAGGGAGGATAGGCTCTTTTCTCTGCTGCAGAAAGAAGATGACCATGAGGGCAAAGGAGTATGAAGGGATGCCACCTTCAGCCTGGCAGTCAATGTGACACAACTGTGTGGATAAAAATCCATTTTAGCTTTCAGCCAAACATTCCATTATAAAAAAGAAAAAACAGCACTTCCATTACAAGTTGTTTATTTCTGGTCTGCCAGTTTTAAAGTCCAAAACATTCAGTACATCATTTGTACATCCATTATTAAAAAAACACAAAGACTTTATTACAAGCTTGAAAACTGCAACATGCTGAGACCTGCATTTGTACTACACAAATGACACATGTATTGGGTGTGTATTCTGTGTCAGAAAAAGCCTTACCCTCGCCCAGTAGCGGAAGGCCAACACCAATGGTATCAGTCTTGGCTCCAGTTTAGCCAGGGCTGCCAGGTGATTGGTCGTGAGACAAGCAACATCATTACCTGCACTCACTTTACACATCAGGCCGCTGTGCAGGAACAGAGGTGAGGAGAGATGACAAACAGCTGAATCAAATTCTCATTCTCATATTTGATATGTTAAAAGTCTAAAAATAATACTAGACTACTGGCCTCAGTCCTTCCCCACACACTTTATCTAGGCAGGCTACTCGGCTATATATTAACAACTTACAACTCACTTTAGAATTTAAACACACACACACACCCCTTGAGCCTCAGTCCTTCCCATCATGTCTTTCCCCACCAGATGCCTAACCGGGTCATTGCTGTTGCAGGTCTAACGCATCAACTTTGAGGGCAAACTGTTGGCGTGCCCCAATATATCCCATTCACTAACAGGTGACATGATAAAGAAATAATGAGCGTTATTCACTCTACCTGTAAGTGGTCATATATTATTATAATTTATGCCTGATTGGTATACAGTGGGAGAAAATATGCTGAATTTGTAAGTTTGCGAGCAAAGAAATGAACTGTCTCTGATTTTTATGGTAGTTTTAATTTTAGTGGAGAGAGACAAAATATCAACTACCCAGAAAAACAGGGGAGGGAATGAATATATATAATATATTTATATATATACATATATATATATATATATATATATATATGTATATATATATATATATATATATATATATACACACACACACACACACACACACACACACTCCTTGTGTGATGTACTTGACTCCCCTAAACCCAGCTGGGCACACAGCCCGTCAATCAGTTACAGGTATTCCTGATCTCAACTCATTATGTATATAAAGCACACCTGTCCACAGGATCAATTTCTCCCATTCCAACCTCACCACCACTATGGGTGAGACCAAAGAGCTATAAAAGGACATCAGGGATTGTAGACCTGCACAAGGCTGGAATAGGCTGAAAGACCATCAGCAAGAAGCTTGGAAGAAATATAAAATAACCAATTACCCTCGGTCTGGAGCTCCATGTAAGCTAATCAAGATAAAAGCCTGACCTTTCTTACCATAAAATTGAATATGGATCTGCTTGAATACAGTACCAGTCAAAAGTTTGGACACATATACTTTTCAAAAATGTTTCCTGCTGATGGTGGAAACAACATATTTCCCCACTTGAAGCAAAAAAACAAAAACAAAAACAAAAACACACTCAGTTGAGTGCAACCAGGCAACTAGGCCACCCCTAGTGGACACGCATACCTGGCACTGATACAACCACAAATATGATCTAATTCCATAGGAAACACTGAGGCTTTATATGATACACTGATTTTTTTTTTTTTAATTGGAAGACTTTTTTGTAGCACGACAAAAGACTGGTGCCAGTGTAAAATGGTGTGAGCTGTAAAGGCCAAGTATGTAGGAGTCAATAAGTACAGCAACAATGCGCAACTACACAGAATGGAATGAGATCATATAACACAACTAAGTCTGATGGTATTGTCAAAATGCCAAAGGACCCAATCATAAAAATATTTAATAATTAGAGGGAAAAATATAAAATAACAGTGAAATGGAGAGATACAATAAAAATGGACAAAAAGGGATGCTGTCAATGCTCACCTGCTAGCATCACGACAGAACACAACAGGTACTTTGGCATGAAAGTCTGACTCAACCTCAGAAAATTCAGCTAGAGTGAGAAGGAGAAAACAGCCAATTACTTCAATCTTCATAAAAGCAAAAATGCACAAAACAGCAATAAAAATTCAAGTTTGGGTTTTTGTTCTTTTTTAATGAAGGTTTCATCCAAATTAAAAACAAAAAGCAGATGAGGAAAGCAAGAAAACAGTTCAGCTAATTTGGAAGTATAAACAGCCTAATAACAGTCATCTTAACTTGATTTAAAATGTAACTGCACTAAGAAAACTTACAACTGTTTTTGAGGATTTCCAGCACCTGAATTAGGACTTCAGGTTGTGTCATCTGAGCAGAGATAAGAAACATGTCACTGCTGTCACTGTGCTTTCATGGTCTAGTGTAAAGAGACTGTAAACTAGCAATAGCAGCCTTACTGAGGAAGGATAGGTGACATCAATATTGATATCACTTGTCTTGAAGGCAAAACGGGTAAGACACGAACCATAGAGACGGAGAGAACAGGCTGAAAACCAAAGAAAAGACATAGGAAGATATATACACTTTACACAGAATTCACACACAGAAACACTGCAAACCGCTCTGAATAAAGATAAAAACAAGAAATTCACTGGATGACATATCATACAACCTGAGAGGTGTCTCTGTATGATCTCCTCCATCCTGTTTACCACTGCCTTTCGAATCTCAAAGTCTTCATCTGAGATCCCTTGCTGCCTTGCAGTTTCTAAGACAGTGGCATTGACAGCCCTCAGCTGAGCAGCAGTGGGAGGTGGCAGGGCACGTAACTCATTCTCCTCTTGTTTCTCCTAACATGCCACAAGAAAAATGTGTAAAATATTCTAAATGCTTACTACCAGTCCACTCAGATAAGCACTAACACATCACACGTTCTTGAAACCTTTCTCATACCATTATGTTCTTTTTGTGTCTCTTCTCCTTGATGTGTTTGTGCGCTCCTTGAATGTTCTCAATGTGCACAGAGCAGAGGTTGCATAAGTACTGATAGTTTGGGTACTCGGGGGACTGCTGTAAAAACAGAGAGAGGCAGAGACAATCAATTTATGTTCTCGCCATGTGGAGGATTTGTCGTTTTGGTCCTCCATCTGATGATAAATACAACAACAGACTTCACCCTGCCATGCTAGGTGGAGATAAAAACTAAAAAATGCCCAGTACAAGAACCAGACTGGCAATGACCCAATGGTGTAAAAGGGGTAAAAAAAAGAAAATTAGGAAGAACAGAGTATATCCTCTGTTATACATCCTGCTCAACCTTTTAAAGGGCACTCATTAGAATACATTGCAACCTTAGAGCGGTATTGGAGGCTGTAACAAGACAATTACTTTTGTGACATTTTTCAAAATGCTTCATTTTCATGTTGAAATACAACATCAATGAAGTCACCATAGTTAGTTCCTTGGCTGTAAGTGCTTAAAGAAAAAACAAAAAAATAATTCCAAGAAGTGAAGAAAAAAAAAATTTTTTTAGCACATTTCAACACATTTGTTACAACATCACTTTTTAGAGCCTTACAACATACACATTATAACTTTCAGACATTAGGCGATTTCTTCAAGACCACATGTTTCTTAACCTCACTGAAGCACGAGATGGAATCATATACATACGTGTATACATACATGTATGTATACATATATACATTATGTGTGTGTGTGTGTGTATATGTATGTATATGTATGTATACACACACACACACACACACACACACACACACACACACACACGTGTGTGGAAATTATCAAAAATTGTCACTTGCCCTATAAAAGTGTTAAATACTGAATGCTCATATTATTAAACACAGTGAAGGCTTCAAATAAGAAGTTCGGCTTATGTACAAGTAATCCCCAAGAGTCTAAAGCTTCAGACTGCTCTAAAGACTGTTGCAGAGCAGTTTTTTTCCCAGGGTTGGTTAGGTATGACATCACTGACAGTGAATATCCTTAATATGGTCATCTCAGCCACACTGCTGATCTTGAGCTGCTCAAATCTCTTTTTTTGAGAGGGGCAGCCGATCAGATAAACTGAAAGGCTTCACCATGGTCCAGTATAAGAAAACTAGTAGAATCCAGGAATAAAAATACAGTACTGAAAATAAGCATTAAAAGACCACTTTAAACTGAGCTCGATTTGGACTGTTTTCTCAGACTCTGAAAACATAAGCAGCTTGTGTGGAAAATTTTTTTCCATGTTACATTTAATTTATTAGGCAATTACTTATGATATAGTAATAATCCATTTCATAGCCAAATGGAAAGGAAGATGATACTGCCATAGTGCCCTCAAGCTCTTATCTTAAGTTGAAAGATCCCTTCTAATGTAGTTTACAATGTAAAAAATATTTGAATTTATATTAATTAAATTAAAATTGATAAAAAATTATATGGAGTCTCTATGAAAACTCTCAGTTTCCTAATTGAATTCTATTGACTCAAATTGAAGTCAAATCTCATTTGTAATGAGAAGCATACTAAAGCATCAGGGGTTTTAATTCTGGACTGCAAAGCACAAACATCCAAGTAAAGAAACAAAAAGGGGCATTTTAAAGCTTTAAAGCCTTTGTTTAATCCGATTTGTTTGTTTGTTTTTTTTATTGTAATATGTCTCTCAGATTTCAACATAACATGTGTTTATCTGTTACTCTATCAAATTATACTGAGAGCAGATGGCCTCTGGCATAAAGCAGCAGCTGAATGAGCTCTTCCAATAAACTACAGCAGTGTTCCTTCAGAGAGGTCACATCTTTAATCTCAAAGGTCTTAACAGGTTTGGAAATCAGAACGATCTAAAATCATCCGATAAATATTCAGCTGCAAAAAGAAAAAGAAAAAAAAAATCACATAATTTGAGTTATGTGAAGTGGTTTTCTCACTTTCAACAGTCGGTGGATGTAGTCTCTGTAGAGGCGCTCCTCTGCCTGTCGGAGGCCCAGCTGTTGCTCTGTAAGGGGTCCTTCATCCACAGTGGGCCTCACCTCTGAGCCCTCTTGCACAGACTGATGCATCAGTGTTGCAGCTTTCACCACTACAAAACAACAAACACAATGCACTTTACTGGAGCTCCATTTGGTGAAGACGACTTAATTATCTCAGGAAAAATATCTTACAACCCACCATGGGATTTTTCTTTTGCTGGGGCTCCAGCAGAGCTCTTGGCATGCTCTATAAGCCTGTTCTCAGGGGTACCAGTTACTACAGAAGAGCTGCTCTCTTTGTTTGCCGAGGGGCTGCTGTCTGCAGAAAGAGACCCCCTTGACCCAGAAGCCTGTGGCACCAGGTGCTGCTGTGAGCTTCCCACTCTTCCTTTGCCTCTCTCCCCAGAACCTGTTCTTCCAGTCAGCCTACTCAATCTGGATGGCCGACCTCTTCTCCTGTCCTGGGGGGTATCTGCAGAAGTCTTGCCTGGCCCACGACTTACCTGACTGCCTAGATTATGTTCATCCTTGGCAGTGGTGCTGTTTTCTTTGCTGCGCCCTGCAGACTTATGACTGTCTCTCTGCACAGGAGTCTCTTTACTTGACTTCTCAATAGACAATGCTTTAGCTCCTCTGGGCTGAGATTGTCTGACTGACTTTACTGGACTTATGGACTCATCCATCCCTTGTTTCCTGCTGCTCTTATTCCTGGTGGAGTCAACACCACACTGAAGATGACCAGGGAGGCAGGCCACTCAAAGTCTAGGAAAAGAAGAAGAAATAAATCATATCCAACTAGTAAGACTAAAAAGAAAAAAAACATTGCAATTTGTTATGCCTTATTTTACCAATTCAGGTGAGGCTGGCTAACCAATTACATACGTAAACTCTGCATGGGCAACTTAGGGAAAAAGAGGAATCTTTAGTTAATAACTGCTGTCTTCATGTTCATTTTAAAAACTACTCTGGCACAATGAAAGAATTTATTTGACATGTGAAGGGGACTTCTGTTTAAAAAAGTGAATTGCCATATTATAAATATAGGGAAGTGTTTGGTCACTTTTGGCTCACCTGTTTTGGCTCATTTGTATATAGGATTTTTCATTGTTGTTTAAAACAAATAAGGATATTGTTTTTAAAAAAGTGCAATGTTGTTTACATTTAAAAAATAAATAAAAATATAACTGTTTTTAGTGTTTGGACAGATCATTCTTATGTGCATCATGAAGTTGGATGGATAACGCTTCAAAATAACTGCCTGGAGGTGTTTCAAGATGGCTTGCAGGTACTCAAGACTCATATTTAGAAGGACTTTGTTACCCATGTAAAATTTTGCACAAGTTTTCCGTATATTTTTTAAAGCTGGCTGATCTCCAATAAGAGATTAATCATTTTGTTCATAATGGTCATTGTCATTTGTCATAAACAGAGCTGCAACAATTTGACATAATTGCTGACGCCAACTAGAAAGATTGGCCCCATATTCCAGAACCACATCCATGTGTCTTTGTAACTGCAATACACGACAGGCAAATTTATTTACTTATTTATATATTTTGGGGGGGGCTCCATTGTCTGCCAATAGACAATACTAACCAAGAAGAAAGTAGCATGAACTACTGAACAATGGCAAAGCAGAGAAAGGAGGGTGGAGAAGATGGAAGAAAACTGAGAGACTTTCAGAAGTGTGGGAGCATTTCTCAGAAAACAAAACTGAAGTTGAATGCAGGTCCACTTGACTACCCTCTGCAGAGTATTATGATCTACAGCTGCACCTCCTGGTTTGGCACCTGTAAGAACTATGAGAGACATCAGCTAAAAAGGTTGGTGAAGATGGCTGGAAGGATCATAGGAGCTGTGATGTCTGCTCTGGATGGGTAAGTCTGAGAAAATCAGGTTAGTGTGTCACATTGACACTTTGTTAATGTTTGCACAGTAATGTTCATGTTAGTTCTTCTGTTGGAAACAAGGCCTCATGGATGAGGTTTGCTAACCAAACACTGTTTCAGTTATGTTAGCTAACCAGTTAATTAGGAGTAGCTACGCTGTCTCCTAGGTTTTTGTTTTTTCTCGCATTAATCTTAGCATTCATTCTGAATAGTAAACCTTTTCCACCTCATGTTAGGTAGTTAATCTGTGGGTTGGGTCATATCAATAATTCCATCAGATATATAATCAGTTAAATGGTTTAACTGGCATTAGACAGTACACTGAGATAAACTATGACACGTACTCTTCAATTTGTGATAATTAGTAACAGCTGTGTGTTTTGCTCTATTTTAGTAGTGCTGAGCAAAGACGTGCAGATGAGTTTGTCCTGAAGAGAGGGAAGAGAGGCACATGCATCCCTCAAATGGCTGAAGTCTTGCCAGAGAGCATCCTGAACATGGTTGCCAGCAGCTGGGAACGCCATTTCAAAGAAGCCAGCCTCACTCCAGAGCATGTCGATATGCTCACATTCCTCCACTGCAATCCTGAATTTATGAACTGAATCATCTGTAAATTTTTCATAGTTATTTTGGACTGGAAAAAACATTTTTATGTCATTTGAAGCCTTATTGGAACTATTGGATGAAGGGTGTTTTTAGTTACCTACTTGTACATTAGCTTTTTGTTTAAAGACTAATGCACTTTAAGTTGCATTATTTATTTAATTTAATTTTTACTGTGACGGTCACATTAAGTAATGTTAAAAAAACAAACAAACATTAAAATTCATGTTTTATGAGTCTTGTTTGAACATTGGGACTTCCAGACCCTGCACAGTATATTTTTAGTTACTTATTTGCACATTATTTTCTCTTTAAAAAAAATTGCTTGCACTTTAATTTATTAGATTTTTTATTGTGATGTCACATTAATGTTAATAAAAAATATATTTGACAAGGTTAAAATTCATATATTTTATGGATTATTATTTCAATTTGCTGTGAGACCAAATAGAGCGAGAGCCTGGTACAGGAGGTGTGCACACAAGAAACAGATGGAAGGAGTTATTGAAATAATTGCTGACTAATCAAAAGAATAATTGGCAGGCTAGTCGACTACCAAAACAACCTTTAGTTGCAACCCTACGCCACAGACCACTTTGTGCATTAACCTTCGCTCTATAAAATGTCAAAATAAATAAAAATTGGCATCATGTGTCCAATGAAATTAAACGCAGCTCAAGTTTTGTGATTAAACACAAATGCCAAATATTAGGCTGTTTAACACTCAACTCCTTTTTTCTTTCATTCACTGGAAGCTTAAGATTTGGGGGATTCGGACTGTTGGAAATCTTCATACAGGGCTCCCAGAGTGTGCCACTGGTTGATTTCTCATTTCTCGCGGTTCATGAGGGGATTCTTATCAATCTAGTCAAACAGTTGAAACAGCACAAACGGTAATGAAAAACCCCAAGCACGAAACCATCTCATATTTGCAAGAGGCAGAGAAGAGAAACGATGGTGCGCCGGAGTCTGTTTCTGAAAATCCACCCCCGCTGTCGCAGTTGAGGATTAATTTCGCTTTACAGTCAACCACAGGTTAGGAGTTGCAGACGTGACTAGCTATTAGTGCTTCCTTCTGGGTCACGTTAGAGAGTAACAAACTTAAACACAATACCGACACATGCATACAGTTAGCTAAACTTCCGAAACAGCAACAAATTTGGGAGGGGGTGCTATCACGCACAGAAATATTGTGCATTATATTTTAAAAAAAATTGCTCACCATTAAAACAAAAATGTACCACCTTACGTTATGGGAGGGCTTCACGCTGACTTCCTGGAGATTCTTAGCTCCGCAGAGTACGGTGTTAGCCCTCTCCGTAATGTAACCGAGGTTAGCTGCGGTGCCCGGTCGTCCGCCTGAGCTAGCTACGGGAAATAAATAATACTGGCACTCACTTACTACACAGCAGCAAGTCATTAAAAACACAAAGGAGCCACTTCGACCGTCTCAACACACCAAAGCACGCACTGACTTACTTTCGAGCTTTAAAGTTGATTCGAAATTATTGTTTAGCTAGCTCCATGGTTCTGGTCTACATATTGTTTTTCAAATCCCACGGCCCTGGTCAAAACAGCAACCATTGACGCCATGTTAATACATTACCCCGCTGCATTGTGGGAGTGCCAGTGATGATGAAGAGGGGCGTGTTTCGTGGCGCGTTCATGAACTACTGGGAAAGTAATTGCTTTGCATCCAATCCCCCTCCCCCGCGCCCCCCTGCAATTCACTTCAAAGCTGCTTTATTGGTATGACAGTTTCTAAAATCAATATTGTCAGAGAATCAAAATGCAATTCCCTGAAGTATCAGAGTAATAGAATAAAGAACAATAAAGCAACGCAAAGATCAGTACACATATCAATTCAGCTCAGTTCATTTCACTATAATTCAGTATGCTTAGAAAGTAATTCTATATCATTTGCAGGTATGTGTGTGTGCTGCTGATTGACTGACTGATAGCTCTTGATGCAAATATCTCAGTCAGTGGCAGCAACTCATTTAGGCATGTAGACATGGTCAAGAAGACAGCCTGCTGAAGTCCAAACCGACCGTCAGAATGGGGAAGGAAGGTGATCTAAGTGATTTTGAACATAGCTAGTTGTTGGTGGTTCCAGACAGGCTAGACTGAGTATCTGAGAAACTGCAGATCTATGGACATTTTCCCCATACAGCCATCTCTAGGGTTTACATTGAAAGGTCAGAAAAAGAGAAAATATCCTGTGAGCAGCAGTTCTCTGTGCAAAAATGCCTTGTTGATGTCAGAGGTCAAAAGAGAATGCCCAGACTGCTTGGAGCTGATAGGAAGGCAAGAGTAACTCAAAATAACCACTAATTACAACCACGGTATGCAGAAGAGCATCTCTGAATGCACAGCATGCCAAACATTGAACCAGATTGGCTATAGCAGCAGAAAACCACATGGGGTGCACTCCTGTTAGCTAAGAACAGGAAAGTGAATCTTCAGTTTGCACAAGCTCTGCAAAATTAGACAATAGCAGACTGGAAAGATTGGTCTGATGGGTCTCAATTTCTGATGTGACATTTAGACATTAGGGTTCACTGTACTCAAATGGCCTCCACAGTCACCAGATCTCAGTCCAATAGAGCCTCTTTGGGGTCTGGTGGAACAGGAGGCTCACATTATAGATGTGCAACCAACAAATCTGCAAAAACTGTGTGCTACTGTCATGTCAATATGGACTAAAATCTCTGAGGAATTTTTCCAGCCGCTTTTTGAATCTGTGCCACAAAGAAATAATGCAATTTGAAAAGCCAAAAGGCATCCAACCTGGTACTGGCAAGGTGTAACTAAAATCACCAATGAGTGTATACTGAGCAGCCAGATATGTCCCATCTCTTTCTCTGAATTTGATGCCAGAAACACATTTCAGCAAAATTGGGAACAGGGCAACAAAAAACTGTTAAAGTTGTGTTAAGTTGAATATCTCAATCTAGTTAGCCTGGCAAAAGAACTGGGTATTTAAAAGAGGCAGTTTTTTCTTTTCACATTTAATGCCTATAACTTTACCTTACAGCTCCAAAAACTGTTTTTTTTTTTTGTTTTTTTTCATGTAAGGGACAGCTCCTCTGGTTCCATAAAGACTTCTGGTTGTATAGAAGTCTATGAGACTTCTTCTTTAATAAACCCTCTCCTTATGAGTTTACAGGATAAACTGTCAGGTTATATTAAATAAAACAGTCACACCGAGGATGAACAGCTCATTGGCTAACAAACTGTCAATCACAAGTTGTTAGCCATTGCGTATGCAGAGACAGACAATTAACCTAACCCCAGTAAGTTCATGTCTTTGGACTGTGGGAGGAAACCCATGCAGACAGGGGGAGAACATGCAAGTACCACACAGCAAGAGAGAGGCCTGGGCCAAGGAGGAATTGAACTTTCACCTTCCAGATGTTATTCTAGATGTTATTCTAACTATGAGGCAGCAGTACTAACCACTGCGCCACTGTGCTGCACGCAGCTACAGACTGCACACAGTTACACAGTTTGTGAAAATTCTTTGATTGGAACAAGCCTGTTAACATTATGTAACAACTTTAACTTTTGTTCTGTGGTTTTGCCTTGCGCTCACTTGTTGTCCCGAAAAAGTAGGCCATGCTTTCATTTGCCTCAATTCTGCTCCAGTAAGAGTTCTTTTGTATCCAATATGCTTTCAAAATTAAGCTTGAAACTTCTCATGTGCAAATGAGGTTTGGTTGATTTCACAAATGAAACATGAATTTTAATGGAAACAACTTTCACATTATTATAGAGGCTTTATTTTTATTTATTTATTTGTTTTGGCTTTTTTTTTATGTGTAATGCACATGTAATGCCAAACATAATGCAATGATTTCTCACAAACCCATATTTTATTCACAACAGAACACAGAAAAAGTATTTAAAGTATTTAATGTTAATTAACTGTGAAAAAGTTCTATTTAAAAAAAGGTCATTTTGAATTTGATAGCAGCAACATGTCTCAAAAAACAGTTTAACACTATTTAGCATCCGCTCTTCTTTTAACAACAGTCTGCAAATGTCTAAAACAGAGAAGACCAGTTGTTGGAAGTATTTTTCATTTCATGATGCACCAAATGTTTTCAGTTGGTGAAAGGTCTGGATTGCACAGGCCATTTTGGTAGGGGAACTCTTCTACTACAAAGCCATTCTATTGTAATGGATGCATTTTGTAGTTTAGTGTTGTCTTGCTGAAATATGCAAGGCCTTCCCTGAAATAGATACCTGATATTGTTCTAAAACCTGTATATAACTTTCAGCATTGAGAGTGCCTTTCCAGATACACAAGCAAGCAATTCCACAGGCACTAATGCACCTCAGTAGCATCAGAGATGCAAACTTTTGAACTGAATGCTGATAACAAGTGAGAGGGCCCCTCTCCTCTTTAGTCTGGAAGATTCAGTGTCCATGTTTTCTAAAGAGAATTTCAAATTTCAATTGGTCTGACCATAGAACAGTTTTCCACTTTGCCTCAGTCCATTTTAAATGGGCTTTGGTCCAGGAAAGATGGTGGCTTTTCTGGATCATGTTCACACGTGGCTTCTTCTTTGCATGATAGAGATTTAACCTCTACTTATGGATGGCATGGCGAACTGTGTTCACGGACAATGATTTCTGGAAGTGTTCCGCCATCAAATTCAAAATGAGCTAATATTTTTCATGTAATAGTAAAGTGTCTCATTTTAAACATTTAATATGATTTCTATGTTCTATTGTGTATAAAATATGGGTTTTTGAGATTTGCAGATGATTGCATTCTATTTTTATTTTACACAGCATGACTACTTTTTGGAAAGAGGGTTGTATAAAAATCTTGTAATTATTACACTGAAAGGCATTGTGTCTGACTAAACAAAAGTTACTTATTTGCTTTATGACACAAAGAATAAAGGTAGATTATCAACCTGGCAAAGAATTCCCCGACTCACAGGGGGTCTAAAGACCCCCCCTTTTTTTTGTCATGGTGTGATTCATTGCAAAATAATCAGAAATTTACATCACTTAAGCAGAAAAATCTGCTATCTGTGCTCCACTGAAAGGAGTTTTCCATTGTTGTGGTCCTCTTGAAGAGAGTGTTACTTATTTCAGTTTATATTGTAGTTATTTTAATAAAACTGCAACTATCATAGCAGCCATAGTAATAGTACAAGTAGTAGTAGAAGAAGTAGTAGTAGTAGAAGAAGAATTAGTACGAGGAGAAGAAGTGGGAGAAGTAGTATAAGAAAAAGTAGGAGCCATTTTCTCATGCAATATAAGCTGTTGCCAATGGGGTTGAATGTAGGGTGGAAGGAGTGCAGATGTAAAATTGTGCTTACAGCTGTTAAAACATTAACAGATCATTAAAAAAACTTAAAACAAAACTGCATGACAACATCATGGAATGAACATTGTCTGCATCATAACTTCCTCACTGTGGTGGTGTAGTGGTTAGGAATGTCCTGGGTCTGATCTGGTGGAACATGCCTGAAACACCTCACCTAGGAGGTGCTCAGGATGCATCCTAGTCAGATACTGGATCCACCTCAACTGGCTCATTTCAATGGAAGAGTAGCTACTCTGCTCTGAGTTACACCCAAATGAACAAGCTCCTCACCTTATCTCTAAGTCTGAGCCCAGACACCCTGCAGAGGTAGCTCATTCTTGCCACTTGTACCCTTGATCTTATTCTTTCAGTCACTGTCCAGAGTTTGTGACAATAGGTGATGGTCAGGAAAGCAGATCAACAGCTTCACTTTTGTGCTCAGCTCTGTCTTCACCACAACAGACCTGTACAGCTCCAGCTATCCATTTTCTTCTGCTTATCCAGTTCAGGATTGCAGGGGGACTGGAGCCTATCCATTTTTTAAATATATTCTTCCATGGGTAATAAAACACCTTTCTGTAAATATTAGGTACACCCCACCACCATGAGCCATTTTCTGGCATCGACCATTTTGATTTCAGGCAAGAAGCACAGAGCAGCAGAGAATCTAGCAGAAAGGGACCTTAAATCATTGTTAACTAAAGAGTCAGACATTTCTGTCTGCAAATCTAAGACAAGCACCAATACCAAGAAAGCACCAGGCAGCCTGCTATCAACAAACTACGGTCTATTTACACTGATGGGATTTTTATTGTAACAGGAGACCAATCAAGCAAATCTGAAAACTTTCCTAATTTCTATCAACACGTGACAAGTCCCACCAGAGGGTGAAACACACTGGACCATGTTTACAGCAACATCAAAGATGGATGCAGAGCCTCCACCCTCCTCTACCTGCGCCAGTCTGACTACCTGGCTCTATTTCCCACACCAGCATACAGGACTCCTGAAGATTGAGAGGGATCCCAAGCGTGTATGGGAGAGCATCCATCACCTCATAAATTATAAAGGCTGCAGAGATGGATGGTGCGAAGGAGGCAGAGACCAGCACAGCACCATCCACTGTACTATCAGTACAAATGATGTCAGGAGACCAAATCCCAGGGAGGGTACTCAGAAACTGTGCAAATCAGCTGGTGGAGGTATTCAGCAAAATCTGTAACCTCTCACTGACACAGTGCACTGTCCCTAAATACCTCAAGTCTTCCACCAAAAAAACTGCCTGGCCCTCAAAAACGGGAAGTTATCAGCCTTCACTTCAGCTCTGTGGCTCTCACCCCCACTGTGATGAAGTACTTTGAAAGGTTGGTCCTAAGACACATTAAAATTTTCACTTCCAGCCACCCTGGACCAACACCAGTTTGCATACAGGGCCAACAGGTCAACAGAGGATGCCATAAACACCACGCTCTATGCTGCACTGACTTACATGTACATCAAGAATGTTGTTCGTAGACTTCAGTTCTATGTTCAATACCGTCATCCCCACCCTAAATCTAGGTATCGGTGAGTACACGTGCAGATGGATCGAGGACCTAACAAAACAACCACACTCTGGTAGCCTCTTCAGTCACCGTGTACACAAGTGTGTACATTGCTTTCTATAGTTATATATTGTACTGTAATATTCATTTCCTGACATCCTCTACCTAAAAAGAGTTTCCACCAAAATTCCTGTATCGTGACCAAAGGGCTTACACTGGTTATACCATTCTGACACTTAGCACAGGTGTTCCTTGGGGATGCGTACTACTAAGCCCAGTTCTCTATACCCTTTACACCCATGACTGTATACCAACCCACAGCACCAACTTAGTCATCAAGCTTGCAGATCACACCGCTATACTTGGATTAATATACAATGGCAATGAATCTGCCAACAGGGATGAAATCTGCAATTGTAATTGGCAATATAGTGCCCAACTTTAAATTCCTTGGCACACACATCTCCCAGAATCTCATGTGGACCCTAAACACAACTTCTCTGGTGAAGAAGACACAGAAGTGGCTCTACTTTGTAAACACTGTGGAGAGCCAGCCAGTCCAGAACAGCTGCTGGTGTCCTTCTACTGTATCTCAGTGGAGGGTATACATAGCCATGGCATCTTGGTGTGGTATGCCAGCTGCACTGAAGCTGACAAAAAAGCACTTCACAGAGCCATCAAATCAGCAAAGAGGACCACCAACACTCAGCTAACCTCACATGAGCAGGTCTACATAACCTGGTGCTCACATCCAGTCGCAAACAAGGACTCTTCTCATCCTGGCCATCACTCTGCCGCAGATCAATAATGGCTGGCACCTTTTGCTTTCTCTCTCTCTCCCTCTCTCTCCCTCTCTTCTATATATATATATATATATATATATATATATATATATATATATATATATATATATATATATATATATATATATATATATATATATAAATATATATATAAATATATATATCCACTGGCTTCCGCTTATCCTGTTCAGGGTCACAGGGGGCTGCTGGAGCCTATCCCAGCTGACATAGGGCGAGAGGCAGGGTACACCCTGAGCAGGTCGCCAGCCTGTCGCAGGGCTAACACAGAGAGACCAACAACCATTCACGCTCTCATTCACAGCTATGGGCAATTTAGAGTAGCTAATTAACCTAACCCCAGTAAGTGCATGTCTTTGGACTGTGGGAGGAAACCGGAGTACCCGGAGGAAATCCATGCAAGCACAGGGAGAACATGCAAACTCCACACAGAGAGAGGGAGAGATATAAAATGTATATGTGTGTGTGTGTGTGTGCGTGTGTGTCCGCGCAGGTACCCGTAGCTGCAACCTGCAGCTGAAGTGCAGGCAACTTCTGTGCATTAACAGGAAGTGCCCTAGGCAGACAATGATTTGTCAGAAACCAGGAGGTGAATTAATGGCAGCTACGACCATCTCTTATATACAGTCTATGGGGGATATCAGTCAGGGCCAGTGAAGCTAGTGTCTGTGGCTGCAACGCAAAGTCGGAGACTTTTACTTTGTAAGTATCGCCGGCCCAGGAAACACTGTCGTCCCCGTGTGCAACTTGACTAGGAGGTCTGTGGCTGCCTGTGACTGCGGGGCGGACGGAGAAAGACTGCAGGAGTTTTACTTAGTTTCCCTGTTGTTGGGTTTGACTGTGAAGATGTTTCCTGCAGCGCTCACCGTGTTACTGACTTTCTTCAGCCTCGCCGAGAGCAAACAAAAAGACTTTTATACTTTTAAAGTAGTGAACAGCAGGGGGAAGTTGGTTTCTCTGGAAAAATACCGGGGTTCGGTAAGTGCGACTCACAACAGCTTAAACTACAGATGATGTTAGTGTGCAATTCCCCGGCATGCCAGCCCTTTGCTTGAATGGATGTTGCATGGGAATGCTTCCTTCTTTCTTTCTTTCTTTTACTTCTCCTTATAAAATGTTGTTTGTAGATGTAACTAACAGAGAAGTGATGCGAATCAGTTTGACTGTGGGCTGCTGGGGATGTCCCGTCATGTAGCCCGGGCAGCCTACGTGGCAGGAGGCCTGCAGAGCCCCTGAAGCTGCAGAAAGTGCCGAGATTTCATTCAAACAAGGTACGGATCACCAGACCGCATTAAACCTAATCTCTCTACCAAAGACTGATACAGAACATACCTGGGACCGCTGAAGTCTTTATGGTCTCAGTCATGATTTTGGTATTTACTGCAATTATGGCAGTAAAGTTGAAAAATTAAGAAAAGTAATAATGTAATAAGTTTTTGGCAGCAGAAACTTATTACATATGATTTTTTTTTAATGATTCACTATATTATATAAAATAGCTTTTATATAATATGACAATGATACATTTATATGATATATTACTTCTTTTGTAGTTAAATTATCCTTTTCATTTGCTTCCAAATTCTAAATCACGGGGCTTTAAATGATTACTTTATACACTATAATGCACTTTTTAAAATATAACTTTTATATAACTAGGTGAAAGTCTCACTGAGAGTTTTAAGAGTAATTTGGAAAAGAGTGCAGCAAACATTGTTGTAATCATAAACACAGAAAAATGACACTGTTGCAAATGGGTGAACATAATTTATACACAATTACAGATCAGATAAAACAGGAATAGTTACATTGCAAATTTAAGAGCTGACACAAACTTAGAGAACTCTTTTCCCAATTCTTTAAAATTAATGTAAACTCTCCCATAGTGACCACCTCTGAGAATTTCAGGCCATTCTGTAGATTATTCCTGGAGAGAGTGGCAGCGTAAAGCTTTTTTTTAAGGAAGGTGCTGTTGTAGTTGTGAATGACTTTTGTTCAGGAGTTATCATAACTAGCCTGTGTGTATGTAGCTCCAATTTACATAAGTTCCCTTATTAAAACTCATCAACACTTCACTGGATCTGCAGCAACACACCTGTGGCAGTAGCTGTACTGCTGTGTAGATTGAACAAATGGCCCGTGAGATAACACACACACACACACACACACACACACACACACACACACAGACATACAACAATTATACCTGATCAGAACATGGCTGTTCAGAACTATGTACTGGACATAAAAGACAGGCAAAGTTTCCTAGTCTGAAAACCAATGGGAACTGAACTGAACCCCCCTCCTTTTAATGTCCAGAACGCTGCGACTCCTGGGGCTGCAAAAGAAGTCAGGCTTTATCAGAATCTGCTTTGACCTCAAATGCTTTCCTGAGTTTATGGTCTCAGTCATTAGTTTACAGTTTTATTGGATACGACACAAACGTCCTTGTTTCCTTGATTGCTTCCCTTCTAATGTCACACCCCCCAAAAATAGGTACTATTTGTATTCCCATCCCCCTCTGTAGGGAGTAGAGCCGCTGCTCCTCCACATTAAAAGGAGCCAGTTGAGGTGGTTTGGGCATCTGACTAAGATGCCTCCTGGGTTAGGTGTTCCAGGCATGTTCTACCAGGAGGAGGCCCCGGGAAGATCCAGGACATGTTAGAGAGATTATATCTCTTGACTGGCCTGGGAATGCCTGTGTCCCCCTGGATGAGCTGCGGGAGGTGGCTGGGGAGGGGAGCGAGAGGTTTGGGCTTCTCTGCTTAGACTGCTGCCCCCATGAGCCGGCCCTGGATAAGTGGAAGAAGATGGATGGACTATCTGTATTTGGAGAATGGGAGGGTATACAGGGACATGGAGTGTGCTGAAAATAGTGTTGTAGTACTCAAGACCACTTTTTGATGGTCTCGGTCTTGTCATGGACTCGGACATTGAGGACTCGGGATTTTATTTCAAGACCAGTCAAGACCACAACTGTGGAAATATCACTTAATTGCCAGAATATTGTCCAGTTTATTTGCTATCATCCTTGCTTTTATTGGATGCAAAATGTACTGATTCAAATTCAACAAAGATTGCGCTCCTCTGCCTTATCCCAGGAGCGCACCCCCAGACTGGCCCCGGCTAGTCGCTGCCATTATCGCCGCTTGCGCCTGTATCATTTCACCGCAATTTGCAATCTACCACAGAGCACGGGCAGTTTCATTCACAATGTGCACGTTTGATCTCACTACGGTCATGCGTGTGCTTGATTTCGTGGGTTACAGAACTCGAAGTGACAACCGGCGTGAACACGAGGAGAAGTAAGAGGAAAAATGAAGATCAAATAAAAATTTCAGGCTTCTGATTCAACAAAAAAAATCCCAGCATGAAAGGTAAATAACAAACTTCATGTATTTTGATACATAAACTGCCGGAAGGCCCCCCATTTCCCTCCTCTTCAGTACCGAGGTGCTCCGTCAAAAGGTTTTTTTATGCTTTAATCCCTGATTAGCGACTAAAAATAGACCTGCAGTAGAAATGTAATTTCGAGGATGCTTGTGAATAAAAAGCATTACAGCATTAAGCTCATGCAGTTTTTCAACAAAAACACAACAGCAGCTGTTTTACATGCAATCTGTCTGCACACAAGCGCAAAAAAGCGGAGCCGTTACTGAGACGGTGAGCTCAGGTGGAGCAAAAGGAGCTCTTGTTTCTGTAACCACCTTAAAACCTTTACTGAGAAACAGCTGAAGGTCCTTCATCAACCACCTGATCAGCAACATGAAGAAAAGAGACCTTTGTAGCTGCTCCATCCACCGCTGTTTGTTTCACACATAAAAACATCTGCAGTATGGAAGTTAAAATATGCAGATGAATTGTTAAAACGAAAAATTATTTCTTATCCAATTACTTGATTAATGGATGGAGTCGTTGGTAGAATACTTGATTACTAAAATAATTGGTAGTTGCAGCCCTACTTGTATGTTTTCAGCACCAGTGGAGCTATGAAAGGCCTTCCAAAAAAAAAAAAAAAATTACAGTTCCCAGCAAGAAGATGTCACTTTCTGTCGTTGCATTTAAAACGTGATAGTTTATGCTTACAACATTGTAGCTGATATTTGAACATAGGAAATGCTTTTAACAGCTGATCAATAAAACATCTGGATTATGTTTTTGTGTGTATGCTTTTTAAGTGATTTCTGCAAACCCATTAGTGGAAGGAAATGGCACCCTGGGAAACATTAAATGCTTGATATATAAGTGTAACTCTTCTGTTTTATATCCAAGATTTATCACTCTATCAATCTAATAAGGTCTGATTTAGAGTTCTGCGTCGGTCCTAAGTACATAACCGAAAATCCTCTCTGAAAGTAACCTGACACGCACATACCTGTCAAGTTTTGTATTCCGCCGTTGAAAATAGAAGTTGCTATATGATGTTATCACCTAATTTGCATAATTGGTCATTTGCATGTAGTTGCAATCAAGGCTGTAGGAGAGAGGGATAACATCTTTGGAGAGACAGAAAGTGAAGAAAGCACCCTAAATGTGTTTAGAACTACAAATGAACTTTATGAAATAACTTAATAACTTTAATGCTTTGCCTAGACCCACATTATATAAATCAATTTTGTCCCGTATTGTTTAACTTTAGAATATCAAATTTAACGAAAACACTTATGTTGGTTGCAACTGCTAGCTACATTCAACCCTCCTCCTTTACCTGGGCCACTGTTGCCAACTTGTGTAAGAAAACTCGCTGTCGGCTGTCTCAAAAGTTGATAAAAGCCGAAGCAAGGTCTGGAGATGGGGGAGGAGCGGGGTCAGCGGGCTCAGTGTTTAAGTGAGGCCCTGGGGTTGGAGGGTGGAGTCGAAGCGAGGTCTGGGTGATGCCAAAGCGTACGAAGGGATGCAGTACAGAGGCTTTATGTACACAAAACACAGCGACAGTTTAGGATTTCAGGTTTCCAGTCTATCTCTAAAACTCACCAAAAGTCGCCGACGTCACTGGAAAAAGTCGCTAAATTTGTCACTAGTCCCTTTTTGAAAAAAAACGACAGGATCTCAAAAGCCGCTAAGTTGGCAACACTGAGGGTCCAATTGTTGTTCCGGGTTTGTTCCCGCTGTCACCACTAACCTTGCAAGAACTGCCACCAAGGCTACTAAAGGTGGCATTTCTCGCGAGGCTAGTGACAGAATTCAGTTTGGAGAAGCACAGGAATACTTTTTTTTTTGTAATTATTATATTAAAATACAGGAAATTTACAGGAAAATACTAATACGGGAGGATGGCGGGACAGAGGGGTAAAACGGGAGACTTGACAGGTATGCATGCACCTTGAGAAATGTAACTACACGTCCACAAATACTGTGATTACTGCCTAGGCTTCAGAGGTGCTTTCCAGTCACATAAGTAGACCCCTTCACTCAATTAATAAGCGGGAGCGGCATTTAGTGGTTAGCATTAGGTTACTAATTAGCATTAGTGCCCGGCTGAAAAAAAATTTCTGGCTAGAACGCTGTAGTTAGCATGGCCACCAATGATGGCAGATAAGTAAGTTGTTTCTCCGCCATTAGTACATTGAACAGTGTGAACACAAGGTGTGATTGACAGTGCTAAGACCCTCCTCCTGGCTCTGATTGGCTGTTTTTGACCAGGAGCAGTTCAGTGAGGAGGTGGAAGAGCTTGTTTTTTTTTCACAGATTATCTGTCTCATACTGTCGGACATGGTGACAGTTTTAACAAATATGTAAAAAACAGATTTTTTTAAAAATAAAAGTTACATACTGCAGCTTTAATCTGTATAAGAGAGAAACATGTGGCTTTAGTTCTGTCGATGATTGTTTGCCATTTTTTTCAGTTTTACACATTTAGCTGTGTGGTTTTGAAATAGCACCCATTTTTACAAAGATTGTTGTTGGTTTAAAAACACAACTTTATGTATTGTTTATGAAAGGCAGAGAAAAGTAAAGACTATTGTGATGAACTATGAATAATTGTTTTACATTCTGTGACAAATGATGGACGTCACCCAGGAGTATTAAGTAAAGATGGTTAAATTTATTTCAGCTCTGAGTGTTTAATATCTTGGTGTTTTTATGGGAATGTGGATCTTTCAGATCAATTTGAAAAGTAATTTTGATTATGTTTCACATTTTATTGTGTCATGTAGCGTGGGGCACTGGTCTTGGTCTTGACTCAGTCTCGCCTTCCCTCGGTCTTGGTTTCGATTCGGTCTTAGACCCTAAAGGTCTTGGTCTTGTCTCGGTCTTGATACACTCTGGCCTTGGTCTCGGTTAAGTGGTCTTGACTACAACACTAGCTGAAAAGTAGATGACCTTTGAACCAACTGAAGACCACAGCAACACGACACAAGCACAGCACTGACAGTTACTGTGTCTCACTTCAAAATAGCTGCATATCATCTGCAACAATATAATGTCAAGGAATTGATTGACCATTTCCCTGTGATTTCCTTATGCACGTCCAATATTTGACAAGATCAACCAGAGTCACTCTGATTTAGTCAGTCATTGTGCTTCTGGCTGCCCTACCTCCTCTCCCATCCTGCTTCACTTCCGCCTTTTCACATTTTCTTCTCATTCTCAATCCTCTTTTTCTGTGTCAAATTTTAACCTATTTATAGTGCTCTCAGCTCTATAAATAGAACTTGTTAATGAACTCATAAATAAAATATTTGCAAAGTACTTTGTGACTAATAAATTAGCAGTGTAATCAGCTTCTTTGCCAGTGAGTCTCTCATCTCGTGGATGAATTCCCAGTCCACTCTCTTAGTCTTCAGCTGCCAGTGTGCTGGGCTGCAGCCTCTGTGAGCTTGACATAGTGTATCCAGGTCTCCAGTGGCTGCAGTTTCTTGAATGGCTCTGTTCGCAGCATTACTGGAGAACTATTGTAGCCATCTGCACTTTAAGACAGTGGTGTTGGAGTATGCTTAACTGCAGGCAAACAGCTAAAAGGCAGTATTAACTGCCAAAGTGGCAGCCTTTCCGGTGACAACATGCCAGTAAAGAAACCACAAGGGAATGGTTGGATTATCCACTAGTAAATTGAGTGTTAATGGTATTGGTCTCTCAGATGGATAGAAAAATTGCAATGCTAAAACAAGTTGCCAGATATACTGGGGCTGTTGTTGATATACAGTGGGTACAGAAAGTATTCAGACCCCTTTAAATTTTTCACTCTTTGTTTCATTGCAGCCATTTGCTAAAATCAAAAAAGTTCATTTTATTTCTCATTAATGTACACTCAGCACCCCATCTTGACAGGAAAAAAACAAAAATATAGAAATTTTTGCAAATTTATTAAAAAAGAAAAACTGAAATATCACATGGTCATAAGTATTCAGACCCCTTGCTGTGACACTCATATTTACCTCCCATGCTGTTCATTTCTTCTGATCCTCCTTGAGATGGTTCTACTCCTTCATTGGAGTCCAGCTGTGTTTAATTAAACTGATTGGACTTGATTAGGAAAGGCACACACCTGTCTATATAAGACCTCACAGCTCACAGTGCATGTCAGAGCAAATGAGAATCATGAGGTGGAAGGAACTGCCCAAGGAGCTCAGAGACAGAATTGTGGCAAGGCACAGATCTGGCCAAGGTTACAAAAGAATTTCTGCAGCACTCAAGGTTCCTAAGAGCACAGTGGCCTCCATAATCCTTAAATGGAAGAAGTCTGGGATGACCAGAACTCTTCCTAGACCTGGTTGTCCAGCCAAACTGAGCAATGGTGGGAGAAGAGCCTTGGTGAGAGAGGTAAAGAAGAACCCAAAGATCACTGTGGCTGAGCTCCAGAGATGCAGTAGGGAGATGGGAGAAAGTTCCACAAAGTCAACTATCACTGCAGCCCTCCTAGAAGAAGTGCTCAGGACCTCAGACTGGGCAGAAGGTTCACCTTCCAACAAGACAATGACCCTAAGCACACAGCTAAAATAAGAAAGGAGTGGCTTCAGAACAACTCTGTGACCATTCTTGACTAGCCCAGCCAGAGCCCTGACCTAAACCCAACTGAGCATCTCTGGAGAGACCTGAAAATGGCTGTCCACCAACGTTCACCATCCAACCTGACGGAACTGGAGAGGATCTGCGAGGAAGAATGGCAGAGGATCCCCAAATCCAGGTGTGAAAAACCTGTTGCATCATTCCCAAGAAGATTCGTGGCTGTACTAGCTCAAAAGGGTGCTTCTACTCAATACTGAGCAAAGGGTCTGAATACTTATGACCATGTGATATTTCACTTTTTTCTTTTTTAATAAATTTGCAAAATTTTCTACATTTTTGTTTTTTTCTGTCAAGATGGGGTGCTGAGTGTACATTAATGAGAAATAAAATGAACTTGATTTTAGCAAATGGCTGCAATGAAACAAAGAGTGAAAAATTTAAAGGGGTCTGAATACTTTCTGTACCCACTGTACCTAGGTAAGCCCGGAAATAATGTTTTATGTGTGTGAAACAATGATTCAAATGAAACCATGATGTCATTGAATTTCCTTAGATAGATGCATGTGTCTGTGTGTGTGTTTGTGTGCACCCCTCCACCCACAATCACAGCAAAGCAGTCTACCGTGAGAAATCACTGATAACAGAAAATAACTTAAATCAGAATATTAGAACCACTCACCCAAATGACCTCCATACTTGGTGCTGTACTTACTTAACTCATCAGCACTACACCAACCAAGTTTGAAGTGGATCAGATAAACTGTTGCTGAGATATGACACAGGTGATAACAGACACATATAAACCTTTATTTATTAGAGATGTTGGTATCTTCATGATTCCATGTCATACATATCACCTGCAATTGCTTCATCTTAACACTAGATGTCACTAGATGATAGGCTTAAGGAAGGAAAAGTCTATCAAGGAATGTATGTGCACACTTGGACAGTGAAGATCTTTCTCTGCTTTGACTGTGAGCTGAAGCATGAAGCTGTAACATGTATTAACCTGCAATAACATACTCATTAGTTTCTGTATCTCTGCATGGCATCAGTAACATGTAATGACCTGAATTACTGTCATCTGTAATCCGGGGCTTAAATAACTTGGCAATCAGTGGGACAGCCAAAAATAAGTGAAAAAAATTATGATAGTTGACTGTTTTATTGACTTTTCAAGCAAGCATACTAATTATTCTTTAGAAGAAAATCTTCATTTTTGCTCTTTTTGTTATGTTACTGTGCAAAAGTTTTAAACCACCCTTGATTTGTTTATATTTGGCTTCAAAGGAGCCAGACCTTCTTATACCTTTTTAAAGTGGTGTTGAGCAATAGTTCTCCAGGCTTTCTGAAGGCCTTACAAAGTTTTTCTGTGGCTGTTGGCTGCTTTTTTATATTCATTTTCAATCCAACCCTGACCATTTTCAGAGGAATTTTTTTCCTTTTTTAAGCCACTTAACACTGACACATGAATCATTCACATATTAAAAAAAGCACAACTCATGTCACAAAAACACATCACAAGTAATGGTAGGACTCCTGAAGAATACTTAAAGAAGTTACAAAAAATAATTATCTACAGCAGATGAATAGTATCTGAAAGTCAAAGAAAATTAAAAATCCAGCAAAGACCTGGCACAGGACCTAATTGATGCATCTGGTCCTTCACTTGATCCATCTGCTGTTCACCAAAGCCTTGTTGGAAATGGTCTCAGTAGGAGGCTGGCTGTCAAGAAACCATTCTTAAGGTAGGAAACAGGGACAAAAGGCAGAAGTGTACCCAATGAATGCAGAAAAGTACCGTCAGATTTTGGTCCAACATGCAATACCATATGGAAAGTTTCTGATTGGCAACCACTTCGTTTTTCAGCATTACAATAATCCCAAAGATGGAAATAAAATTAAAAAAAACTCAGTGGAACACCATCAGTCATGGACTGGCCTTCACATCTCTAAGGTCAAAGAGGACAACCTCAGGCTCCATGGGTAAGAGACACCTGGAAGGGTTTGGAAATACAGAGAGGGAGCTCTGAAAAAGCTGGGAAACTTGACATGTTTACTTTCACTTGATCAAAATTCTAAATTAGAGAGGATCTTACAACAGTCGGTCACTCTGTTCTGTTAAACCTGTTTCTAAACTAGCAACTGCTGTTGTGCTATCTTTAATTTAACAGAAAAAATGAAAACAATGGCACATCTGTTTCAGTCAGAACAGGACAGGAAGCAGACAAGGGCCACAATGAGGACGCAACAACAAGCAGGGGAAACTCAGGACCTAAATACACAGAGAGACAATCAGGAAAAAAATAACAGGTGGGGATCACAGCTGGACATGATTATTGAGACGGGACAAGGAGAAGCAAAACAGAACACAACAACCAGGGACAAGAACACTATCAAAATAAAACAAGAAGTCAGACAACGAAACAAAGACGCAGCCTAGACACTGCACACCTGGGAACACAGGGAAACTAGAGATCAAAACATAACCAATAACACAACAAAAGAAGCACAGAAAAGGTAAACACAATTCAAAACTAAACACAACTAAAAAACACTGGGTCATAAGGACCCAGGACCATGACAGCAGCCTTCTAAAATTGGTAGACCTTTTAATAACAGATATAGCTTTATAGATCCAACTTATATACTATATAGTGAGGTAATTCAGTTCAGTTTTTTCCAGCTTATGAGGTGGGTCTCACACACACATAAAACCACAGATAGTTCATCTCCACCTCTGTGTTTAAGGAAAACGTCTTTAACTCATGTTAAACCAGGACAGTTTTTATAGTGTTTTTACTGTGTTTTCTGGTCACTGTAGGTGTCCCTGGTGGTGAATGTAGCCAGCGAATGTGGCTTCACCGAGAAACACTACAAAGACTTGCAGCAGCTCCAGCGGGACTTTGGCCCATATCACTTCAACGTGCTGGCTTTCCCCTGCAACCAGTTTGGACAGCAGGAGCCAGGCAGTGACAAGGAGATTGACAGCTTTGTCCGCAGAATCTATGGAGTCTCCTTTCCTTTGTTCAGCAAAATTGCCGTAGTCGGAACAGGAGCCAACAATGTCTACAAGTTCCTTGTTGGTGAGTTAGATGGAATGTTCAGGACTGAGTGACTGATTCATTTGCCAGTTATTTTTTACCTCGGCCACCGATAGGTGGAGGGAGGTAATGTTTTCACCTGTCTGTCTGTCAGTAAGCAATATAACTCTAAATGTTTAGAATCAAAATTGATGAAACTTTGTGGAAGTATTTTTTAGGGGCCCAAGAACATACAATTTCATTTCAAAGTCAAAGGTCAAGGTCACCAAAATGTTTAAACATTTTTTAAAAATCCCTATCATCGTTGGCAAAATTTAAAAATTCATATCTCGGTGAATTTTTTTTATCTATCATGATGCAATCTGGTACTCAAATATAAACAAATACTGTTCATTGTCTCTATTTTAAATTAAAATACTCAAAAATACACAAAGTGAACAACAAAGCCTACACAAAAATATGCACCTACAGTTCACATCTCAGCAAATGTTTGTTTTTCTTTTTTGTTCATCGTTTGTTTGTTTTTTACTTTTTTCTTTTGAGGATGCTATTAGGGTATATTATATATATATATATATATATATATATATATATATATATATATATATACACTGCTCAAAAAATAAAGGGAACATTTAAACAACACAATATAACTCCAAGTAAATCAAACTTCTGTGAAATCAAACTGTCCACTTAGGAAGCAACACTGATTGACAATCATTTTCACATGCTGTTGTGCAAATGGAATAGACAACAGGTGGAATCTAGTAATTTATGATGGAGTATGACAACATTGAGTGGTATCTATTGCAGCGTAGTATCAAGACATAGAAAATTTGGGGTGGGGGAAGTATGTGCTCTACTGAGTGAATTACTAGTTTATACAGTAATCATACGCAGAGGTATTATGGTAATAACTACAGGTAGTTCTGGGCACTTTTTTGTGGGAAGGTTTTGCAAAGAGTTCTGAAAAGTTATATTATCCTTTATCTATCTGTAACAATACACAAATCAATGCTTGTTATTAAAAAAAAGTCAAATTTCAAATAGCAAAAACATTTGTAAGGAGGGAAATGTCAGCATGTTGAAGTGATATGGGCCAAAGTCTCAGTTGTTTACTTTATTCTTACTATTGTTAGTGTTATAGGAATATCACACAACGTACAACTGGCATTTCAATTTTATGTATATATTTCTTTATTTCTCTTATTTATTTATAGTTCCTCATTTTTAAGGTTTTTTTTAAAAATTTCATCTCTTTTGCTTTAATCTCTCTATACATCTGTCTCCTAAGACATTGTCACAGCTTATACATTTCAGGTGTATTTTTACTGTTGGAAAAAATATGGTGGCCAAGAGAGCTATGTGCACAGAAAATTGTCAAATTCATGATGATATTTTCTTGATCTGATTACATTTACAGTGGATTGAGCTCTCGGGTCCAGTTTAAAATAAAAGGGGAGGGGAAAAAATAGAAATATTTAAAACATTTTTTATTAAAGGTTACAAACTTACCTGTTGTTCAGACATGTATATCTTTTAATCTATTACAGAGGCATCTGGAAAGGAGCCTGACTGGAATTTCTGGAAGTATCTAATTGATGTTAATGGCCAAGTGGTGGATGCATGGGGACCAAAAGTTTCTGTCAAAGATATCCGGCCCAAAATCGCTGAAATGGTGCGGCAAATAATCTTAAAGAAGAAAGAAGAGCTATAACTCTTTGCTTCAAGACCATTCGCTTCTTAGTGTTCTGCAGTTGTAGCACACGAACCAAAGGGGAGAAAACTGTACACATTTATTGCATTTAGAATCTGTCAAATGAACTATTCAGTTCATAGAACAAAAGCAAATTTGTTGCTTTCTGAAAGCACTGATCAAGCACAATTATGCAATTTCTATGTAAATTGTTGGCTGTATAACATTTGAATTGCAGTTTTGAACCCAAAAGCACCCATTTCCTAATGTGTCAGATATGTGGTTTTTGCATTTGCTTTTATTCATTCTAATTTGTGGAATAAACTTACTGTGATCAGAACAATACCTGGCTGCTGAGTTTATGTTAGAGTTTGTTTCAGAACACGGCACTGTTATCTCATAGTAGCACAGCAGAACAGTGACTGGTTTGGGCAGAAAATTAATCACACACTTGGTATCACTAAAAACGGTGGCTCATTCATTTGTGTTAAGGGATTAAGATTTTCCCATAACATTGTGGAAGGTCTTGTTTGCAGGTAGAGGATCAAAAACAATTACAGGCCCTGGGGATTAAGGTATGTGAGGTATGGCGTGGCATACCTGTGGCAAACCTCTGGGCTGAGAAATATGCCAAATGTTCCTGAAATAACCACATAAAGCTGGGTCAAAATGTGAGTTGTTGATCCAAGTGGATTAGTTAGAACTGTGCAACTGTAACTGATCCACAATTGAAACCTCCCAATTTGCAAACACCTGTGAAGTTCTTGATCATGAGAGTGACATTTTTATAGAAGGATTTTTTTTTTAGACATACTCTACATAAAAGGTTCTCTTCATGCTATCAATCACCTCTTCTGGAAGACAATTCTGATTATCATTAGTATTTATTCTTGGAGGAGAGAGGAAATGTCCTCATGAACCAAAAATAAGTTATTTTGCAGGTGCTAGTAAAGCTCACTGGGTTGAGCAGAGACCTGGGTTTGATTCCAGCCTGAGTCATTTCCTACGTGTTGTTCCCTCCTTTCCTGTCTACTGTCCTATTGAGAAAAAAATAAATAAAGAAAAAAAGTTCTCTTCAAGCATCCAAGATATTGAATGATTTTGTTTCCTTTGGTACACTTTTGTTAACAGGAAGGATGCCATTACTACCAGTGCCTTGATTCATTTGTTCAATGCCTTGAACATTGTCCATGTTCATAATACAAACAAACAGGAAATAAGGTTTTAGGTTGTACAGTCGTATAAAAAAAAGTACTCCATGCATCCTTTTGAAAAACTAAGTACACCCATACTGGTTCCATAGGAATTAAGGGGGTAAATGGCTGCCATGTGCTGCTTATTTCCGAGGGGTAGTAAAAGGTAACAAACAGAATTTGACTTGGTAGTAAATTTTTCATCACCCCTTCAATATATTTTGACTTTTCCATTGATGCAGACTTTTCGTTTAAAATCTGTATAGAAGTATAACTACTCAGCAGGACCTGAGCTGACGTTGATAGACTCGATTGGTTCCGCTGTCCGATCTGCTGTGCGCATGCGCGGAGTCGTTTTGCGCTCCGTCATGGGAAAATGTAAGTTTTCACAACTTTGGCTAGATGACCCGGCATTCAGAGACTGGCTTAATCGAAAGTGCAGACTTCAAACTATGTACCAGTTTTTAAATTACGTTGATAGGCCAAGTAAAACCAGAGTTATGCCCAGTAATTTATGCCATGCTTTTTCCTGTATATTGTCCTCACCTTCGATGCGCGTTTTGTGGAGAAATAAACGGTGAAAACGTGAGTTCCGCTAACAGGAAGTGCTTGCTAATAAAAACGAAACAAAATAATTCCCGACAACCCTTTCCTGTGGGTGGAAAAATACACCATATCAACCGATCAGAAAATTATGCGGTAACACGATGCATTTGGGTGCATTTGGCTGCTGAGGAGCAGGTGAAAAAGTGGTAAAAGAGACATTACTGGCAAGTTTTGCCTGTGATGGGCCCCTCAGTCTTGTGGAGGACAGAAACTGTTTTTTGAGGTGGCATAAATAATTTGTCTAGCATCTTAATGTGAGTCCTGATTGCTCTGCAAATAGTTGTACACAAAAACGCCTGAGGCCTTTCCTTGCATTTTAATGTGAATAGTTTATTATTTATTTATTATTTACTATATTTTTACACAAGTTTTGAAATTTTACAATTCATATTTGCATTTTAATTGTAAAAATAATTCATTAAGCATGTCCGTGATTTTTACAGTAAAAATTTTTAACTTTTTTCTACTTGGATTTTATGTTTTTATGTGATTATAAGTCCAATGTTTTAATACAGTATGGCAAACTGAAAAAATAACTATACAGTCGCACACATGAGGTGGTGCTGAAAAAAATGATGCCAAACAAGGCAAGGTAAACAGTTTCTAAGATCAACTATAAAGCTAAAAACAAAAGTAATCAAAAATGGCCAAATATACCCCGGACCCCAGAGGGTTAAGCCGGTCATGGGGAATGATCGAGAGATGTTTTGTAAAGTATGCAGAAAAAATATAAATTTGACCTGGAATGGTGTTACGGGATCAAATCACACCGAGCATCCACCATTCACCAGCAGCGGATTCGTGCGCACGGGGAACAGATCCCTATTTTGTTTTTTGGTGCTACACAAAGCACTGCAACTGCAACCTCAAGGTCAGCTATGAGCAATGTTCCCTCTAAGCTGCGCGCCTGCGCAATCGCGCAATGCTCGCACATTGTCAGCGCACAAGAAAATCTATGCAGCGCAAAAAAATTGAATCCAACATAAACCGTAGACCAATAAAAACTCTTTCCGTACCAATTTTGTAGTTTAAGTCAGTGAGTGTCAGGTGTTCAGCCAATGATACGATAGGTTCACTTCCGCTACGCAGCCAATCATCGCATACTATTGTGTCTACGTTCCTTGCCCATTCACTGTGGCACCGTGTAGGTTAGCTAGGTAAGAACAGTGTGGTGGAGTTAAGAGACGCAAATGCTAACCCATTATCATGGCTAAGCGAATGGCCAGTGGGACATCCACTCACCAAGCTAAAATAAAAAAGAAATGCGTTTCTTTTAAGATGGAATGGCTGTCGGAGTTTGTGCAGATAGAAGAACAAACTGTGCAACTGGGTGAGATCTTCTCTTTTTCCAGTGAGAAAGGTTTGCTCTGCTAAACATGCAGCGAAGCCAAAGTAGCAAGCGAGTTTTCAGAGGGAAAAATGTGGACTGAATGGAAGTTGGGCTACCTTAAGCGTCACATTCAGCCAAAAGTCATTTGAATGCTGTTGGAATTGTAAGAAGACTCAAAATGGGAATGGGGATTGGTACATTATTGCAGGAGAGCGCAAAAGACAGCGGGAAAAGGAACAAGCTGTCACACACACAAAAAATCTGACCCTGGGCAAGTTAAAGATTTGTGCATATTCTAGTGACATTTATTAAGATTTTTTATTTATGGATATTAATCATGAAATGCTGCTACTATTACATAATTTATGGGTAGTAGAAATTCTAAAAAAAAAACAACTGTGTAATTAAATATTTTACAAAGAGTTACAGGAATTTATACTGTATCACAAGCTACAGCACATGTTCCATTGTGCAAAATGTGAATGTTTTAATGTGAACAAAAAGTTATGCCTGGAAGATGTAATGTCTCATTTCTTCCAGATCAGGACCCTCACATATAACATAATGCACATCTCATCAACGACAAGATTTTTGTTTTTTGTTTTTCATTTTAAGTGGGTCAAATCACTTATATTAAAAGCAAACTAATGGAAATGCTGTAATCTGATTCTTTTAATAAGCCATATAACTTGCTATGATCCCTGGTTTATAACATGTGTAATACTGGTGTGTGGCCACGGCGTGCACATCTGATGCTGCTCACAGTGGTCCTCGGTGTGCTCAGGGAGCTTTTGTGTATGCCCAGACACATGAAAAATTAGAGGGAACATTGGCTATGAGCACAAGTATTGCTGTCACACCTCAGCAGCAAACCAGTATTCCAGTATTCTATTGGAAAATAAATCACTGGCTTGTGAAACTTGAATTTCATTGCATTTTGTTTATATTCTTAAAAAAACTAATTTCCTGAGTCTTTTTGAAATCTGTTTGGAATATTAATGTGTATGAGGTCTTAAGTCAAGACAAAGTCACAGCTACACCTTCAAGGAAGTGGGATAAAGTTTTGTCTTTGGTGAGAGATGGGCTATCATCTTACATGCTGCAATTGTACATCTTTATATAGGATATCTTATAGTTAATTTATGTTTATGCCCTTTTAAATTATTTATTGCTCTTCTAAATTCGTTAATGTGTACATACTCTTTTTCTTAAATCTTTAATTGCACCGGGGGCAGGGGGGGGGCTGTAACCCAATTTCGTTGTGCAAATGTACAAGTACAATGTGCAATGACAATAAAGGTTTATTTCATTTCATTTCATTTCATGGCTTAGTGCTGTGAATCCACCGCCACCCCAAGAAAGGCTGCTGCTCGATTTCATGCTGATCGTAAAAATATTTTAGAGGTAGTAAAAATAGGTAGTAAAAGCAGAGTGAGAGGATATCCCAGGCTGCTGTAAAGTCTAATGAAACCAGTATTCTCTGGTGTGTTTAATCTATTCAATTCAGTTTAATTTTATTTATATAGTGCTAACAATAACAACAGTTGCCTAAAGGTATATTGTATAAATACTTATATTGTAAGGTAAAGACCATGTATACATACATAATACAGAGAAAACCCCAACAATTAAACAGCCCTTCTGAGCAAGCACTTGGTCACAGTAGGAAGGAAAAACTCCCTTTTAACAGGAAGAAACCTTGAACCAGGCCACCTCCATTCTGTCAATTACCTGCAAGAAAGGAAAAGACAAAGCCAAGTGGAAAAGAACAGCAAGAGGCCAGTCCTTATTTGTCATAATGTGTATTTTCATTTCAGTTAACACCAGAACACTTCTTTGTTGTTTTTTCTTTGACATGAGCGGTTAAATTACTATCATCAAATTATCTATTTAAGTTTTGACAAAAATCAGTTAGTAATATGAAAAATGTTGTGGGGTTTTTTTTCGTACATTTGACTATTAGATATTCATGCATAGCAAGGAGCATTCAAATAGTAAATTCAGTGCACTCTGGTGGCTACACAGTGCCTTATTAATGCTGGTTTCTTTTCAAACAAAAAGTGAAAATGAAGAGTCCAAGCAAGACATGAAACATTCCAAATCTGACAGAGCAGGCATGAGTGGTAGTGGTACTGGCAGGTTGTGTTATTGAGTTTCAGGTTGGTGGTGCTGGTCCAGTGGTTTTAGTTACTGGTGCCAGGGTGGGAGTTGATTGACTAGAAGTTGAGGCACTTGTGTCTGAGACAATTAAGCTACTGTTTTGACCGGTTGTGGTAGTATTTGTTGGAAGTGTGGCAGTTGTTGGAGCAACTGAGGCATGAGTTGGAACACTTGTACTCAACACAGTTGAGGTAGTTGTTTGGCCAGTTGTGGTAGTTGTTAGAGCTGCTGTGGTAGTTGTGGGTGCAGCTGTGGTTGTGGGCCCTACATCAGTGATAGTAGTGGGTGCAGATTTCCTTGTGGGCCTTGCATCTGTGGTAGTTGTTGTGGGAGAAGTATTTAGCTTTTATGGGTGGTTTGATTGTTGTAGTTCCAGGTGCAGTTGTGGTAGTTGTTGGAGCTTTGTGGGAGCTGTGGTAGTTGTTGCTGCAGCCGTGGTAGGTGTTGGGATAGTTGTGGCAGTTGTTGGTCCAGCTGTGATAGTTGTGGGTACAGATGTGGTTGTGGGCCCTGCATTTGTGGTAGTTGTTGTGGTTGACATAGTTGATGTAGTTGTTTGTCCAGTTGTGGTAGCTGCTGTTGGAGTTGTGCTAGTTTTGGGGGCAACTGTGATATCAGGTGAGGCTTGTTGTGCTTGTCACAGTTGCAGTAGTTCTTGAGCAGCTTTGGCTGTTGTTGGTTTAACTGTGGAAGTTTGAGGAACTGTGGCTGAAGCTGTGACACTTTTGGTTGAAACAGTTGATTCATTGTTTTGGCACATTTTGGTACTTTGCACTTTGTTGGTATCAGTTGGAGCAGGTGTGGTATGAGTTGGGGCAGTTGTGCTTGTCACAGCTCAACTAGTTGTTTGGGGAACTGTGGCTGTTGGTTCATATGTGGTTGCTGTTGCGGCACTGTGAGGCTGAGAAAATGAGGCATCAGTTGGGGCAATTGTGGTCAACACATTTAAGGTAGCTGTTGAGAAAGCTGTGGCAGTTTTTATCATGGGAAGAGGTGGTAGGTTTTCTATCTGCTTTGGTTTTTATTGGGGCAACTATTTCATCTGTGGATACACTTGTGGTTGACACAGTTGAGGTAGTTTGTCCAGTTGTTGTAGCTGAGGGTGCATTTCTGGTAGTTTTTGGAACAAATGTGGTACTTATTCTGGAAGTTGGGGTGTCTGTTGCTGGAGCTTTGGCACTTCTTGGAGCAGTTGTGACAGTTGTTGCTGATCTAGCTGGGGGAGTAGTAGGTGCAAATGCAGTTGGGGGCCATCCACCTGTTGTAGTTATTGTTGAAGAAGTGTTAGTTTTTCTACCTGGTTTGGTTGTTGTTGGGGCACCTTTGTCATCAGTGGATTGACTTGTGGTTGACGCAGATGAGATAGCTGTTTGGCCACTTGTAGTTGAGGATGCACTTCTGCTAATTTTTGGAGCAAATGTGGTAGTTCTTGTGGAAACTGGAGTTGTTGTTGCTGTAGCTGTGGTAGTTTTTGTTGATTTACCTATGGAAGGAGTAGTTGCAAATATGGATGTGGGCCATGCATCTGTAGTAGTTTTCGTGGAAACCTTGGTAGTTTTTCTACTTGGTTTGGTTGTTGTTGGGGCAACTGTAGCATCAGTTGGCACACTTGTTGTTGACACAGTTGATATAGCTGTTTTGCCAGTTGTTGTAACTGAGGGTGCAATGCTGGTAGTTGTTGTAACAAATGTGGTAATTATTGTGGAAGCTCTGGTTGTTGTTGCTGCAGTTGTGGTAGTTGTTGGAGCAGATGTGGCAGTTTTTGTTTGTCCAGGTGTGGAAGTATTTGGTGCAAATATGGTTATGGGCCAGGCAGCTGTGGTTATTGTTGTTGAAGAAGTGGTAATTTTTCTATCTAGTTTGGTTGTTGTTGGGGCAACTATATCATCAGTGAATGTGCTTGTGGTTGAACTAGTTGAGGTAGCTGTTTTTCCAGTTGCTGGAGCTGAGGGTGCAGTTCTATTAGTTGTTGAAACAAATGTGATAGTTACTGTGGAAAATGGAGTTGTTGCTGGAGCTGTGGTAGTTGTTGGACCTTTAGCTGATAAATGTCCATCATCTGCAGAATTTGTGGGTCCAACTGTGGACCCAAAATGTCCTGCTGCATGTGTGGAAGTTGTTGGAGCAGTTCTGGATGTGGTTTCTGCCTGTGTCATAGTATTTGAGGCAGATGTTGTACTTGTAGCTGTTTCAATAGGTATTGGGGCCTCTGTGGTGTCAGTTGGAGCACTGGTGCTTGTACCAGGTGAGCTCATTTTTTGAGCACCTGTAGCAAGTGTAGGTCCATCATCTGTTGTTGTAGAAGCTGTGACAGTTGTTGGTCCAGTTGTGGTAGTTGTGGTTTCATCCCCTGCACCTGTGTTAATTCTGGAGGAAGTGAGAGCAGTTGTGGTAGGTTTGGTTGTTGTTGGGGCAAGTGTGGTATCAGTGTAAGCATTTGTGCTTGACACAGTTGGGGTAGTTGTGTTAACAGTTGTGGTAGTTGCTGGTGCAGCTGTGGAAGTTGTTGGCCCAGATGTGTAAATTGTGGGTCCAGCTGTGGAAGTTGTTGGAGAACTTGTGGTTGTGGTTTCTCCCTCGGTCATAGTGCTTGAGGCAGATGTTGTAGTGGTAGCTGTTTCAACAGGTGTTAGAGCAGCTGTGATGTCAGTTGCGGCACTTGTGCTTGTGCCAGCTGTGGCAGTCGTTGGTCTAGCTGTGGTAGTTTTTTGGGTAGCTGTGGTTGTTATTTGCTCCTCAGTGGTAGTTTTAGAAGCAGCTCTTTTAGTTGTGTCAGTTTTAGCAATTGTTGGGACAACTGTGTTATCACGTTGGGCTGTTGTAGACTTGTAATCTTTTCTAGTTGTATGAGATGCTGTGGCAGTCATTGGTCTGGCTGTGGTAGTTTTTGCATCACCTGTGGTAGTTGTCGGAGCAATTGTGGTCATTGTTTGAGCAGGTGTGGTTTTTGTTCCTTCATCTCTGATAGATTTTGATGCAGATTTAGTAGTTGTAGCAGTTTTAGTAATTGTTGGGAGAAGTGCAGTATTATGTTGGTGTGTTGTGGCCTTGAAAGCAGAGGTAGTTGGATGGGCAGCTGTGGCACATGTTGGTCTCACTGTGGTAATTTTTGCAGTAGCTGTGGGCCAAGTTGTGGAAGTTGTTGGAGGAGCTGTGGTTGTGGATTCTCCCTGTGTCACAGTGTTTGAGACAGATGTACTTGTAGCTGAATCTGTACCTTTTGAGGCAGTGATAGTGTCAGTTGAAGTACTTGTGCTTGACACAGATGGGGTAGTTGTGACATCAGTTGTGGTAGTTGTTGGTCCAGCTGTGGCCATTGCTACTGCAGCTGTGGATGTTGTTGGCCCAGATGTGTAAATTGTGGATCCAACTGTGGAAGTTGTTGGAGCACTTGTGGTTACAGTTTCTTCCTGTGTTGTAATCTGTGAGTCAGATGTTGGACTTGCAGCATTTGTGCTTGACACAGATAGGGTAGTTGTGGCATCAGCTGTGGTAGTTGTTGGAACAACTGTGGTTGTGGTTTCTGCCTGTGTCACAGTATTTGAAGCAGACATACTTGTAGCTGTTTCAGTACCTGTTGAGGAAGTGATAGTGTCAGTTTGAGCACTTGTGCTTGACACAGACAGGGTAGTTATGGCATCAGTTGTGGTAGTTGTTGGTGCAGCTGTGGCCATTGCTACTGCAGCTGTGGAAGTTGTTGGCCCAGATGTGTAAATTGTGGGTCCAGCTGTGGAAGTTGTTGGAGCAGTTGTGGCTTCTTCCTGTGTTATATTCTCTGAGCCGGATGTTGTACTTGCAGCATTTGTGCTTGACACAGACAGGGTAGTTGTGGAATCAGTTGCGGTAGTTGTTGGAACAAGTGTGATTGTGGTTTCTACCTGTTTCACAGTATTTGAAGCAGATGTACTTGTAGCTGTTTCAGTACCTGTTGAGGAAGAGATAGTTTCAGTTGGAGCACTTGTGGTTGACACAGACAGGGTAGTTGTGGAATCAGTTGAGGTAGTTGTTGTTGCCTCTGTAGAAGCTGTTTCTACAGGTGTGGAAGTTGTAGGTCCATGTGTGGATGTATTGTCTGCCTGTGTTATAGTGTCTGAGCTCGGATGTTGTATTTGCAGCACCTGTGCTTGGCAGTAGTTGGGAGATATGGCATCAGTTGCAGTAGTTGTTCCTGCATCTGTGTAAGTTGTTGTTATAGCTGTGGCGCCAAGTTGTGGAAGTTGTTGGACCAACTGTGGTTGTGGTGTCTGTCTGTGTCACAGTATTTAAAGCAGATGTACTTGTAGCTATTTCTGTACCTGTTGAGGCAGTGATAGTGTCATTTGGAGCACTTGTGCTTGACACAGATGGGGTAGTTGTGGCATCAGTTGTGGTAGTTGTTCTTGGATCTGTGCAGCTGTGGATGCTGTTGGCCCAGATGTGTAAATTGTGGTCCTACTGTGGAAGCTGTTGGAGCAGTTGTGGTTGTTGTTGCTCCATATGTGAAATTGTGGATCCAGCTGTGGAAGTCGGATGTTGGCATTGCAGTGTGTGGCATGTGTGTCTCTGCCTGTGTCACAGTGTCTGAGTTTGAGTGTTGTACTTTGGCAGACACCTGTGGCTTGTGTGACACAGACAGGGTAGTTGTGGCATCAGTTGTGGTAGTTGTTGGTGCATCTGTGAGGCATTGCTGCTGCAGCTGTGGATGTTGTTGGCCCAGATGTGTAGATTGTGGATCCACCTGTGTGACAGCTGTTGGAGCACTTGTGGTTACGGTTCTTCCTGTGTTATAATCTGTGAGTCGGATGTTGTACTTGCAGCATTTGTGGTTGACACAGGCAGGGTAGCTGTGGAATCAGCTGTGGTAGTTGTTGGAACAACTGTGGTTGAGGTTTCTTCCTGTGTAACAGTATTTAAAGCAGACATACTTGTAGCTGTTTCTGTACCTGTTGAGGCAGTGATAGTGTCAGTTTGAGCACTTGTGCTTGACACAGATGGGGTAGTTGTGGCATCAGTTGTGGTAGTTGTTGGTGCAGCTGTGGGCATTGCTGCTGCAGCTGTGGATGTTGTTGGCCCAGATGTGTAAATTGTGGGTCCAGCTGTGGAAGTTGTTGGAGCAGTTGTGGTTTCTTCCTGTGTTATATTTTCTGAGCCGGATGTTGTACTTGCAGCATTTGTGCTTGACACAGACAGGGTAGTTGTGGCATCAGTTGTGGTAGTTGTTGGAACAACTGTGGTTGTGGTTTCTGCCTGTGTCACAGTATTTGAAGCAGATGTACTTGTAGCTGTTTCTGTACCTGTTGAGGCAGTGATAGTGTCAGTTGGAGCACTTGTGCTTGACACAGATGGGGTAGTTGTGGCATCAGTTGTGGTAAGTTGTTGGTGGAGCTGTGGTTGTGGGTTCTCCTGTGTCACAGTGTTTGAGCAGATGTACTTGTAGTTATTTCAGTATCTGTGAGGAGCTGATGTGTCAGTGGCAGCACTTGTGCTTGACACAGATGGAGTAGTTGTGCATCAGTTGTGGTAGTTGTTGGGCAGCTGTGTGAGGTTGTTGGAGCAGTTGTGGTTCTCTGTGCTGTGTCATACAGTGTCTGAGCTGGATATTGTACTTGCAGCACTTGTGCTTGACACAGACAGGGTAGTTGTGGCATCAGTTGTGGTAGTTGTTGGTGCACCTGTGGGCATTGCTACTGCAGCTGTGGAAGTTGGCCCAGATGTATAAATTGTGGGTCCAGCTGTGGAAGTTGTTGGAGCAGTTGTGTAAATTGTGGGTCCAGCTGTGGAAGTTGTTGCAGCAGTTGTGGATTCTTCCTGTGTTATATTCTCTGAGCCGGTTGTTGTACTTGCAGCATTTGTGCTTGACACAGACAGGGTAGTTGTGGAATCAGTTGTGGTAGTTGTTGTTGCCTCTGTAGAAGCTGTTTCAACAGGTGTGGAAGTTGTTGCTCCATATGTGAAAGTTGGGAGTCCTGTTGTGTAAGTTGTTGGTTCAGGTGTGGATGTGTTGTCTGCCTGTGTTATAGTGTCTGAGTCGGATACTGTACTTTCAACACCTGTGCTTGACACAGATGGGGTAGTTGTGGCATCAGTTGTGGCATCAGTTGTGGTAGTTGTCGGTGCAGCTGTGGATGTTGTTGGTCCAGATGTGTAAATTGTTGGATCCAGCTGTGGAAGTTGTTGGAGCACTTGTAGTTGTGGTTTCTTCCTGTGTTATAATGTGTGAGTCGGATGTTGTACTTGCAGCATTTGTGGCTGACACAGACAGGGTAGTTGTGGACATTAGCTGTGGTAGTTGTTGGAACAACTGTGGTTGTGGTTTCTTCCTGTGTCACAGTATTTGAAGCAGATGTACTTGTAGCTGTTTCTGTACCTGTTGAGGCAGTGATAGTGTCAGTTGGAGCACTTGTGGCTTGACACAGATGGGGTAGTTGTGGCATCAGTTGTGGTAGTTGTTGGTGCACCTTTGGCATTGCTACTGCAGCTGTGGAAGTTTGCCCAGATGTGTAAATTGTGGGTCCAGCTGTGGAAGTTGTTGCAGCAGTTGTGGATTCTTCCTGTGTTATATTCTCTGAGCCGGTTGTTGTACTTGCAGCATTTGTGCTTGACACAGACAGGGTAGTTGTGGAATCAGTTGTGGAAGTTGTTGTTGCCTCTGTAGAAGCTGTTTCTACAGGTGTGGAAGTTGTTGCTCCATATGTGAAAGTTGGGAGTCCAGTTGTGGAAGTTGTTGGTTCAGGTGTGGATGTGTTCTCTGCCTGTGTAACAGTGTCTGAGTTGGATATTGTACTTTCAACACCTGTGCTTGACAGAGACAGGGTAGTTGTGGCATCAGTTGTGGTAGTTGTTGGTGCAGCTTTGGGCATTGCTGCTGCAGCTGTGGATGTTTTTGGCCCAGATGTGTAAATTGTGGATCCAACTGTGGAAGCTGTTGGAGCACTTGTAGTTTTGGTTTCTTCCTGTGTTATAATCTGTGAGTCGGATGTTGTACTTGCAGCATTTGTGCTTGACACAGACAGGGTAGTTGTGGATGTTGTTGTTGCCTGTGTTTCTTCCTGGGTCATAGTGCTTGAGGCAGATCTTATAGTGGTAGTGGTTTCCTTAGGTTTTGGGGCAGCTGTGGTGTAATTTGGGATACTTTTGCTTGTGCTGACTGAGCTCATTGTTTCAGCAGCTGCGACTGATGTAGGTACACCTATGGTAGTTGGAGGAGTAAATGAGGCATCAGTTGTAGCACTTGTATTTGACACAGTCGGGGAAATTGATGGTCCAACTGAGTAAGTCGTAGTTTCAACTAGCGCAGTAATTGGTCTAGCAGTGGTAGCTTTTGGATCACCTGTGGGTTTTTGTTTCTTTTTCTGTCATTTTTTTTGAAGCAGATGTAATTGTTGTAGTAGTTTTAATAATTGTTGGGACAGTTGTGGTATAATTTTGGGCTGTTGTGGTCTTCAAAGCTGACCTAGTTGTATGAGCAGCATTGGTACCTTTTGGAACAGTTGTGGTTTTTGGCACTTCATCTGTGTTAATTGTGAAAAAAGTGGTTGTTTTTATGGTAGGTTTGGTTGTTGTGGCAACTGTCGTTGACACAGTTGAGGCAGTTATTTTGCAGCTTTTGCTACCCTTTGATGTTGTAGTTGGTTCTGCTGTGCTAGTTGTAAGTGAAGTTGTGTTCGTTGTTGGTCCAGCTGTGGAAGTTTTTGGAGCAGCCGTGATTGTAGCCCCTGTTTTTGGAGCAGCTGGGGTTTTGGTTTCTTCCTCTGTGGTAGTTTTTGAGGCAGATGTCATTGTTGTAGCATTTTTAGTAACTGTTGGAGCAGATGTGGCAGTTGTTGGAGAATATGTGGTAGCTGGTTCTGCTGTGGTAGTTGGAGCAGTTGTGGCCATTTTTTTTCCAGCTGTGGAATTTGTTGTAGCACCTCCAGCAGTGGTACTTTTTTGAGCAGATGTGGTTGTTGTTGGAGCAGCTGTGGTTTTGGTTTCTTTTTTTGTGGTAGTTGTTGAACCAGATATCACACTAGTTGTAGCAGTTTTAGTAATTACTTGGGCAGCTGTGGTTTCGTTTTGGTTAGCTATAATCTTTAAAGCTGAGGTAGTTGTTTTGGCAGCTTTAGTTGTTGTTTCTGTAACAGCTGTGGCAGTCACTGAACTAGGTGTGGTGGTTTTTGGAGTACCTGTGATTGTGGGCCCTCTGTCTGTGCTAATTGTTGCAGAAAAATTAACAGGTTTGGTTGCTGTTGGGACAACTGTGGTTGACACAGTTGAGTTAGTTGTTTGAATGTTTGTGGTACTTGTTGGTGCAGCTGTGGAAGTTGTTGGTCCAGCTGTGGTATCAGCTGAGGCAGTTGTGCTTGTGACAGCTGAGCTAGTTGTTTGAGCAGCTGTGGCTGATGTTCGTACAGCTATGGTAGAGGTTGGAGCAGTTGTGGCTGAATTCTGCGCACTTGTGCTTGGCACAGCTGAGGTAGTTCTTTGGCAGCCTGTGATAGTTTTAGGTATATTTGTGGTAGTTCTTGGAGAAGATGTGATAGCCTTTTTCATAGCTGTGGTTGTTGTTGCTACAACTCTGGTGGTTGTGGCAGTTGTTGGTCCAGCTGTAGTCATGGTGGGTACAGTTGTGGTTGTGGGCCCTGCACTTATGGTGGTAGTTGTGGTAGGTTTTATGGCAGACCTGGCATTTGTTGGGGCACTTTTGGTTGATACAGTGGAGGTAGTTGTTTGTCCATCTTTGGACGTTGTTGGAGCACCTGTGGTTGCAGATGAGGCACTTTTGTTTGAAACAGTCGAACTATTTTTTTGGCCCACTGAGATAGAGTTTGTTGCAGCTGTGGTAATTGTTGAAGCAGATGTGGTTATCATTGGAGTTTTGTGGGGTAGAGTAGAAGTTGTAGTTGGGGCAGCAGTTGTTTTTTTGTTACACAGGTTGGTCCCACAACATGTAGGCCCACTGCTGATGGTTTCAAAATTTCGCATGAAAGGAAGAGCACGTAGGCTGCCAGCAGCTGCACACAAGTTTGCAGATGCACAACCATAAGCTGGAGATGTGGTGAACCCTTTTGTCACTGTAAATAAAATATTAGTTTTTTAATAAAAATATATTATAAAATATTCAGAACTTCTACATCAAAGTAGCCTGGCCTCTGCTTTCCCTCATCTTCACCTCATCCTCTTCCTTCAAATCTCAAATCTCTTCTCCTGAATTGAAGACAGGGCTCTAACACATGAAAACATGCATGAAGACATTTGTTTATTCCTGATATTGTCACAATTACTGATTTTCAGCAGATTAGACATGCACCCTCTAGATAGCTGCAGGAGCTGGCTAAATAACAGCAGCTGTTTATAATCCAACATTATGCCAATTAATGTTAGGCTTGTGTCCTAAAAATTAAATGACATCACATGAGAGTTTATTCACCAAGTGTCCAAGTCATTAACAATGTTGGAGCCACTTCAAAGAAAGTTTCAATAAGGCCAGCTAACAGCAGCTAACAATGGCAAAAATAGAAATGGTTATGGACAGAAAAATTCTGGAAATCCTCAACAACTCAGCACAGTATTGCTGCTGTCAGAAGGGCTTGAGCTTCACTGACTCATTGACCTGCATCAGGCTCCTTTCACAAGGTTTGACAGCCTCCTGCAGAGTTAACAGTTGAGGAAATTAAGAGAACTAAACCTCCAGTAACATTTTTTTCTATCAATGTGTTTTCTTTTATTCTATCGAAAATTTATTAAAAGTTACTCTTGATAGTGGACATGAAATTCTCAACGGATTCCTTTTCTGGCTCACCCACTCTACTTGCATTTATAGTTTCATCTCAAACCACTGCCATATTCCCAAGAAAATAAAAGACAATTATGCTCATATTTCACTATGGCATTCCGATAAAAGTTATTAAAATATTCATTATTACAATATTCCTTTCTCTTATTTAAGATAACTTTATTTAGCTCATTTTAGTTATTCTTAGTAACCCAAGTTTACCAGTGTGATATTTTTTATTTTTCACTTACATAATATAGTATATAGATTATAGTTGAACATTATCAAAACATATACAAATATGTACTTTATTTGCATTTCTGTTTCTAACATAATTTTTCAAGACTCCTCTAAAGAAATACAACAGAAATGTACAGTGCTGTTAAAAAAAAGTGTTTGTCAGATTTGGCTGTGCAAGCTGTGGTGGAAGATTGAGGTCATGAGGGAACAGGAAACAGGAAGGGAACACAGCTGAGACTAATCACAAAAAACAAAACAAAACAAACAAAAAAAAAAAACAGACAAGGGAAGTAAACAAAATACCAAACACACAAGACCCAGGTTCCCCAAAATAAAATAGGAAATAACCAAACAAGAGGAAACATCACTGATGAAGTCTAGACACAAAAGGGGAAAAGACAATGCCCAAAACTAGAAACAAAGAACAGAACCAATGCACTAAAAAAAAAAAAAGACAAACCCAAAGAAAATCAACAATTACAGATTTAAATAAAAGCCAAAAGCCCAAAAAACTCAAAATCACTGGGTAAACAGACCCAGGACCATAACATTTGTCACAATGGTCCCCTGATTTCTATTTTTTGGCATATTTGTCACACTTTAATGAATTCAGATCATCAAAAACATTTTAATATTAGACAAAGATAACCCTAGTAAATACAAAGTGCATGTTCATGAACACTGACCTTAACTGAGACAAGAGCAGCTGATTATAAACTAAGGTATGCCACGCTGCAGTTCATTAGATGTTGTTCTGTGACCTTGTGAACTCCTGGATACAGTAAGTCATTCATGCCATCTTGGAGTAATTTTGGTCACCTGACCATTCATGGGAAGGGTCACCACTGTTCCCAGGTTTCTCCATTTGTGTATAACTGTCATTGTGGTTCACTGGACTTTAACAGAAGCCAAGATAGGTTTGGATAGCCTTTTTTTAACACATCATTTGAAAACTGCATTTTTTGTTTATCCAGGTTCTCTTTATCTAGTATTATCTAATATTGAACTGTGTTTGATGATCTGAAGCATGTAAGTGTGACTAATAGGCAAAAAAGAAGAAGAAGAAGAAAAAAGGAAGAAATCATAGAGGGCACAAATACTTTTTTCACAGCAGTGTAAATTTCTTATTTTGAGAAGTCTTGGAAAATTATGTTCAAGTATACTGTATTATACTGAAGCAATTTTCAAGAGGTTTGAGATTAAACTTTGCAGACATGCAGAATGACTGGGGAGTACCTGTGATTGTGGGCCCTCTGTCTGTGCTAATTGTTGCAGAAAAATTAACAGGTTTGGTTGCTGTTGGAGAATTTCATGTCAACTTTCACAGAAGATTTTTTAAAATTAATTTTTGATATGATGCACTGATCTTTTCCCATCTGAATAAAATTGCCCTTTATTTTCTCCTGAATCTTGCAGTGGTTTGAGATGAAACAATGCACACATGTAGAGTGGGTGAGCCAGAATAGGAATCCATTGAGAGTTTCATGCCAGCTATCAAGCATGATTTCAGTGAATTTTTGATATAAAAAAGTGCTATTGGAGGTTTAGTGCGATTGCTATAGGGTACTTAACTGTCACAAACTATGGAGTGTTAAGCAAAAATATCCTAAACAGAATGGGTCCAGCCTATTAAATACTGAATAGAATTTTAATAAATTTTTAAAATAGCTTTTGGGGGAAAATGGCAAATAATTTAATTCTTCCAAGAGTCTTGCAAATCTGGAGTAGATAGACTTAGATTTGGATATTTTTAATATGTAGTGTTCATCATGAAGACTCACCAGTTGCTTGAAAACAGCGGTCCTCTACCCCCCTACACTGTAACGGGAAGGTACACAGAGAAGTGGAGGGGTAACAAAAGAAACACTGTCGGCCATTGTATGACTGAGGATCAGGGACTGAAAAAGAGCAATAAATAAATAAGAACAATTCAGGATAATAATAATAATAATATATGCTTGATTTGTGATTTTTACATTTTCAGGTAGAGGTAACTACAAAGCATCTGTTTTTGTGCTCCTAGGTTTTCAGTCATGAAAAAAATATTATTGTAGTTTTGCTTTTTGTTGCCCTGATTCATGGTTGTTACACAGAAAGTTCCACGATTATTTCCAAGGAATCATTGTATCTCTGGGTATTTGGTTAAATCTGTTATTACTATGAAATTATAAAGAAATGGGTATTTTTGCCTTTTGTACTCCTGATTTATGGAAACTACCACAGATTTTTCCAGTTAATCATTGTACCTCTAGACATTTGATTTAATTGATCATTACTATGAAATTAAATACAACAGAAGTCTTGAGCAACCCCACATTTTTTAAAAATCTGGAACAGGAAATTTGGGCATTGGCTGCTTTTTCACTTTCAGCGGAATTTGTGGTATGTGTTGGTATTGTTTCAGTCAGGCTTCAGAATTCATCACAGTACAGAAACGGCATTAGTGAAGGTTACAAATGAGCTTCTTACAGCCTCTGACAGAGTACTCATCTCTGTGCTTGTCCTGTTGGACCTCAGTGCGGCTTTTGATACTGTTGAGCATAACATTTTATTACAGAGATTAGAGCAGGCTATACAGATGAAGCCACTTAAAGCTGCCACTCCCAGCCTGCTGGAAGTCCCCCTCTTCTTCTGTATGTACAGTAGGTACGGAAAGTATTCAGACCCCTTTAAAAATTTCACTCTTTGTTTCATTGCAGCCATTTGCAAAAATCAAAAAAGTTCATTTTATTTCTCATTAATGTACACTTAGCACCCCATCTTGACAGAAAAACCCCCCACTGTGTCTACTTCCCAGCATGACCACACCAATTTCCCTCAATTGCAGAGTGTCACCATTAGATGGTGCTTTCTTCACAAAACCTTTGACTTCTGTGATTCACAAATGTTTTGTTAACATTTCATGCTGAAGTATTTTCCCTGTGTGAAACAAAGCTACAACCAATGGTGCAACAAGTTTTGAAAATCTAAAATAGATGGATAAATTTGTAGCCAGTATGACCTTTCACACATTTTCCACTGCAAATCACCAAACATGTTTTTGATCAATTTATTTTTGTGAATCTAATAAATAAGTAAGTAAATAAATAAATAGATTTTTTAAGTAGCGCTGCACTGAGCAATCTAAGCTTTCTCCCTTTTCAGTCTGCTGTTAAAAGCTTCTTTGAGCTGCACTTTTATCAATTATAAAATTATTTTAAAAGTTACCTACTAAAGGTGGCTTATAATCTGTCATTGGCATTAATATGAATACCCACTGCCTCCTCCCACTTCTGCTGCCTGGTGTCAAACTGATTTGCACGACAGTATTGTCCCAAGTGTCCTTCCACCATCACGCAGATGTGCCTTCTCAGAAATGTTTACTGAAGATAAACTGACTGATACACATGAATCCTGCTTTTTGAAACTGAATTTTGAGTTTACAAAACTAACTAAAACTAACTGAAATTATAGGTATTGTCATTTTTTAAAGTCTTGTGGATTGATATGAAATCATTGCCATCAGGCAACTGTGTGCGTGTGTGCGTTCACACACCGTGCTGCTCCTCAAAGTAATGGCCCCGGTCTGCAGAGAAAGCAGCAGAGTCCCGTATGGAGTTTTTTTTATTTTTTATTTTTTTTACTAGAATAGCACAGATAGCAGTGAGTGTGTTGTTGCGGATGATGAAAAATGTGTGGAACACTCCTCAGTCAGGAAAAAAACACCAACATCAAAGTCCACCTGAGAAGCGCACACAGGACAGCTACGGAAACCGCTCTGATCCTACGAGGTAACCTGGCGCACCTCCAGAGAAACGTGACTACTCGTCAGGTCCATGCAGCCTGCAACGTTGTGATTAACCTGTTCAGTCCTTGTGCATTTCCGGCTACTTTATCAGTCAGATAATAACAATCAGGAATAATAATCAAAGCATTAATATAAGGACTCACAAATGTCAGCAAATTCCTGGAGGGAGACTGCTGAAACTATGGGAATGGATGTGAGGAATGAAGAAAGTAAAAAAACAGGGACAAATATGTTTGTAGCCAAGAAACTGAGCACAAAGAGCAAGGACCAAAAAACACCAGCACACAACCACAAGGTAATTAACACACACAATCCAGCTACACATGCATAAATGCAGACATGAGGTTGGCCACTTCCGTAGGTTGTGTACAGAGGCCGCAAAGACCCTGCAAGTCTAATTAGGAGCATCTAACCAAGCTAGCTCCAAAACAGAAGCAGCTTCAGGTGGTGGAGAACATCAGGATGCAGCTGGATTTGAGCTTTGACTCCTTCAAAGAGTGTGTTTTTGTCAAACACCACATGTAGGTGTTGTTAATCTGCTGCACTGACGCTGAACTTTATTGAGAGTTTATTGTAGAATTTATTGAGTTTTGGAGTTCATATTTTTCTTTGTTTCTCCCTGTTGGTGTTCATGTGTGTCCTTAATGTTACACACATTTAGCATGTAGTGCTGCTGTCTTGTGAACAGTTGGTTGTTGAATATTTTTCTTTAAAGGGTACCTGATTAGGTATGACAATACTAAAACTAATACTGAAACCAACTAAAACTAAGCATAAAACCAAAAATAAAAACGAGCAAAACCACTCTGAAAACTAATTAAAAGTAACTGAATTAGAGGGGAAAAAAAAGTAAAAACTAACTAAAACTAAACTATAATGTAAAATCCAAAACTATTATAACCCTGCTATGAATTACTCAAAAATGGCACACAATGGAACACTATCAGTCACGGATTGGCCTCCCCAGAGCCCAGACTTCAACATTACTGAAGCAGTGTGGGAGCATCCTGACAGTGAATGGAACAAAAGGCAGAAACATCCAAAGATGAGCTTTGAATCACCTTCAAGAAGCCTGGAGAACTGTTCCTGAAGACTACTTCAGAAATTAGAGAAGGCTGCCTCAGAGAGATCAGACTTCGGTGAAGAATAAAGGAGG
>JAMQGT020000136.1:0-17272 GCA_024447675.2 Pterophyllum scalare
AAACACTTACTTTGGGTCTTTTATTAGCAGAAATAATTCAGAGATTAAATTGAAACTGCCAGAATCTTGAATACAGTGAAATGAATTTTTGTCATTAAAAAGCAAAACACTATGATCATGCACACAAGACTGTTTCTGAAAAGCACCCCAAATTTCTTCTAAATTCAGATAAAACTGAAGTTCTTGTACTCAGCCCCACAAATCTGACATTACTTTGGCCTCTAGTAACACTGTGAGAAATCTTGGAGTCATTTTTGACCAGGATATGTCCTTCAATGCACATATTACACAAATATGTAGGACCGCTTTTTAGCATTTGTGCAATATTTCTAAAATTAGAAACATCCTTTCTCAGATTGATGTTGAAAAGTTAATTTATGCATTTATTACTTCTAGGCTGGACTACTGTAATTCATTATTATCAGGCTGTCCTAAAAACTCCCTGAAAAGCCTTCAGCTGATCCAAAATGCTGCAGCTAGAGTACTGACAGGGACTAGAAAGAGAGAGCATATGTCTCCCATATTGGCTTCTCTTCATTGGCTCCCTGTTAAATCTAGAGTAGAATTTAAAATCCTTCTCCTCACATTCAAGGTCTTGAATAATCAGGCCCCATCTTATCTCAAAGACCTCATAGTACCGTATCACCCCAATAGAGCACTTCGTTCTCAGACTGCTGGCTTACTTGTGGTTCCTAGGATACTTAAAAGTAGAATGGGAGGCAGAGCCTTCAGCTTTCAGGCCCCTCTTCTGTGGAACCAGCTCCCAGCTTGGATTCAGGAGACAGACACCCTCTCTATTTTCAAGATTAGGCTTAAAACGTTCCTTTATGATCAAGCTTATAGTTAGGGCTGGATCAGGTGACCCTGAACCACCCCTTAGTTATGCTGCTATAGGCCTAGGCTGCTGGGGGGTTCCCATAATGCACTGTTTCTTCTCATTCACCGTTATTTACTTGTTTATACTTCACTCTGTATTTAATCATTATTATTAATCTCTGGCTCTCTTCCACAGCATGTCTTTTGTCCTGTTGCTCTCCCCTCAGCCCCAACTGGTCACAGCAGATGACTGCCCCTCCCTGAGCCTGGTTCTGCTGGAGGTTTCTTCCTGTTAAAAGGGAGTTTTTCCTTCCCACTGTCGCCAAGTGCTTACTCATTTTGACTGTTGGAGTTTCTCTGCATTACTGTAATGTCTTCACCCACAATACAAGGCACCTTGAGGTGACTGCTTGTTGGGACTATATAAATAAAGCTGAATTCAATATAGGGTTATTAAAGTACAAGTCTACAAATGGCGGCACCTTTGAAGTTAAAGGTAAATAAAGGGTTATGATGTGATGACTCTCCCAGCGCTGTCTTTATATGCAGTCGAACTGCTAACATGCTAACACAAGATCAAAATAAAAATACTTACCTCTCAGTAACTGCACTTGTAGAGTCTCTTTTTGCAGTAGATCTTTTGGTGTCTTTTCAGATAATCTGGAGCTTTAAAAGTCTGATCACACAGATCACATTGATAAGGTCTCTCCTCAGTGTGGGTAAACATGTGGTGGCGTAAGTGTGAATCTGTTGTAAACCTTTTGCCACACTGATCACAGCAGTACACATCCTGTCCAGTGTGAATGCGTAGGTGTGCATTTCTGTGCCCTAGTTGGGTGAAAAATTTCCCACAATAGTCACAGCTGTATGCCTTAATTCCAGAGTGGGTAGCTTGATGCCTCCGTAAGCTTCTACTATGAGTAAAAGTTCTGCCACACGGCTCACAACTGTACCGTTTCTCTCCAGTGTGGGTGAGCTGGTGTGTTTTTAAGTTTCCAGCTCGGGTAAAAGACTTTCCACACAAGTCACAGATGAACTCTCTCTCTCCAGTGTGGATGACTTGATGCCTTTTTAATGCATCCTTCCTACTAAAATCCGTCCCACATAGATCACAGGTGAATTTTATGTCTTCCTTCCTTCTGTGAGGTTTGTCAGCCTCCTGAGAGCACTTAATTCTTGGTCCATGTTGGTCCTGCAGTGACAGAGATACAAACAGAGGCAGTGAGTGAAATGCAGATGTGGAACAACCTGAACCTTCAAACTCCCTTCATTATTTGAATCAAAGCAGTCACTAAATGTGTTGTAGGTGTGTTTCCACCACCTTCTGGTGATAGCAACACATTACATCAACTCGGTGGCAGACAAAAGCAAAGGAAATATGACATTTAATGATATAATCAGGTCAATCAAAAGATAATTTCAAATAATTATTTGAATGTCCTGATTATAAAGAATTACAACAGTAATGCTGAGAAACAGCAAGAAGTGGAAAACATTCAGGACAGCTGCCTATCTTCCCAGGAAATTCAAAAACATGGACAATGATCCCAAACACGTCAGCAAATCTCCAACAGAATGGCTGAAAAAGAAAAGAATTAAGGTGCTGCAACAGCTGAGTCAAAGTCCAGACCTCAATCTGACTGAAATGCTGAGGTGGGACCTTCAGAGCACTGTGCATGAACACATCCACAGCTCAATGAACTGAAACAACCCTGTAAAGAAGAGTGGGCCAAAATTCCTCCCCAAGCATGTGAGAGTGATAAAAACATATAGAAACAATTACTTCACAGGGTTCTAGCTTGCGGTTGATTGCCCGGTGCTGCACCACGCTGAGGTTCTTGTGCTGGGCTGAGAATTTCACCGGTTTACTGCAGTCACCGCAATTATCCCTCCGCCTCATCGCTGACTCCAGACTGATTAGTTTTCTCTTGCTATATCGCTGCACTATCTACCACCGTGGACAGCCAGTTTCCTTCACAATGTGTACACGTGACCTCAAGAAAACCCTGTTCATGTTTGATTTTGCGTGGTTACAGAAAGCAAAATGGCGATTGAGGTGAGGGGGAAGTTGAAAAGGGAAGCACAAAGGACAATTTTGAGCTTCCTATTAAATTCCCACTAACCCTTTTCCCACGTTGCCAATGACACGTTGATCAGTGGTCAGCAGATAAAAATATTAGTCAGCATTTTTTACAGTGACATTTAAGCTAGCCTGACCCCCAAAAATGGCCAAATGAAAAGTAGAAAACAGGTGGAAGACAGAGGAGCTTGTTATGTCCCAAGATCAAGGGAAAATGGGGCATAACATGGAGCACTACACCCCCACTCCAACGATGCTCAAGAAAAGCTAGCAATATTATTGTGGTATGTATTATGCAGCAGTTTGTTTGTCTCAGAGGTGAGTAGTGAACAAGAAAAACAAGAACCAAAATAGTGCTGAGTGTCCCTAAGGTGCCCTACCAAACAAAAGGCAAAAATAAAGACAGGTATCTTACCTGTGGTCCTGCCCAGAAACATGAGAAAACAGGTATACATGGCTTCTGCCTCCTACATACCTGCTTCAGTGCTCAAGACTGACATTCAGTGTAGCAGAACGGGCATTAATCTCATGACGTAATTTGTAGAGATGGCACGATACCACTTTTTATGTCAGACACCGATATTTTACATTTGGATATCTGCCGATACCGATAGAAATCAGACCCTTTTTTAAATTGTTTTTAAATGCCTGGATACATTTTACATCAGTCAGCAGTCTCTCACACAACAAAATCAAAATCTTTTAGTTGTCCCACAGCTGACTCTGTGGCGTCTTAAAAAAACAGTTGTTCTGTTTAACCAGGCTTTCTGTTGACTTGTTTTATTCTTTTTCTTTTAATATGGTAATGTTAATTTGTTTTTAACATGGTGTTTTATCTGGGTTTTTTGACATTGTGTTTTAATTATTGTACAGCGCTTTGTGACTTTTTGTCTGTGAAAAGCACTAAATAAATAAGCTGCAGCCCTAGCTGCAACTATCGATTATTTTAGTAAGTGAGTATTCTATCGATTATTCCATCGATTAGCCAAGTAACTGGATAAGAAATACTTTTCGTAGTAACAGTTTGTTTGCATATTTTAACTTCTGTACTGCAGTTTTTCCCTGTGTGAAACAATCAGGGTAGCTGGAAAACAGGGGTGTGCAATATTGACAAAAAATAATATCTCGATATTTTCTGTAATTTTTTCCGATAACGATAAACAATATTTTGCATTATTTAAAAACGTGTTTGTTTCCTTGCCTAAGAATTAAGGCGGTAGACTGTGAGGCTGGCCATGTCTGAATTTCTCCCCCTGGCGCAGTGTGTTCACTCTTTTCCAGCTTTAGGTGTGTTGTTTAAGCAGCTATGCTCGCGCACACTATGGGCACTCTCAATGCGCACGTGCAGCAGCCTATACTAAAGCGTAAAGTACTGGACGTGTGGAGCCGAGGCGTTCTGATAGTTTTCATTTCCTCATTAGAATACTCAATAACGTCAGCTCGCACATCATTAACACGGCAATTACAATATTATCATAGATGATGTATATCACACACCCCTACTGGAGCAGCTACAAAGTTCTCTTTTCTTCATTTACTGATCAGAAAGAGCAGCAAGTTTCTTCCAGCTCTCGACTGAGGTGCATGCATTTTCTGTCCCTACCATCATTACCCTGCTTTGCGGGAGCTGGCAAGATGGCGGCGTGATATGACATAGCTTGTTGAGCTCTCGGCACCAAACTTTAATATAAGCTTTTTTGAACATTGTAAGCAAAGTAAAACCACGGAGTATGCCTTCTTGCCCTAAATCTGACAACTTTAAATAACTGAATATGCCATAGTCTGCCAGAAAAAGTGATGCCGGCGGTGAGAAAATAAACCAAATTAGCCTTGCGCCTAGCGATCACGACTATATTGGCAGCATGGAGGAGTTTTACTCAGCAAAGCAGAAGGAATATCACGGTTAACGTATGCAGCGTTAGCTCTGCAACTCACTGATGACACCCTAAAAGCTATTGACAGAACGCTCTTTAACTTTGTGTGGAAAAATAGGAGTCATTATCTGAAGAAGTCTGTTATCATGAACTCAATGGAAAATGGTGGTCTTGATTTCTTGGATTTTCACACTCTAAATAACACACTTAAGGTTAACTGGATAAAACAGGTCTTTAAAAACCCCACTTCTATTTGGAACATTATTCCTCTTCATATATTGTCTAAGTTGGGTGGTATTAACTTCTTTCTTGTTTGTAATTATGACATTGATTAAATCGCAGTTAAGATATCTGCCTTTTACCGCCAGGCCTTTCTCTCATGGTCCCTCATCTACAAGCATAACTTCTCACCCCATAACTATCTGATATGGAATAACAAACATCATATGGGTGGAAAAGTTATTTAATAGTGAAGGACTTTTGCTCACCTATGGAGAGTTTCCCTGTAACTCCTGGAGACTATGCCAAGGTATTTGGAGCCATCCTCTCTGGTGTATGTGTGCTGTTTAAGAGCCAAAACAGGCTTGGTGCTTACAACCTCACCTGTCTGTCTCCGGCAGACACACCTGTGGGGGAAAATCTGTCCGTCTGGTTATCGTGCAAATAACAGATCTATAAGAACCTTGTTTCAAGAGAACATCACAACACGACCAGATGCTGTTCCATACTGGAACAGGTTTGTGGATGGGATACCATGGAGAGAGGTCTGGCTTTTCCCAAATAAATATCTGATTACAAATAAAGTTAAAGAAATCACTTTAAAAGTGATCCATAAAATTTATCCAGCCAAATCTTTTATTAAAAGCAGATTCAAGAAAGACAGAAATATTAACTGTAGCTTTTGTGATAGATGTCCCGAAACTGTTGTTCACCTGTTTTGGTGTTGTCCTTTTGTTGGTGTATTTTGGCAGGAACTGTGATTTTAACCACAAAAACATCAAAAAAGACTTCATGTTGTTGTTTGGCCTCATTACACACCATACACCAGGGAACGTCAACTGGCGGCCCGCGGGCCACATCTGGCCCACCATAGCTTTCCATCTGGCCCCCAAAGAGTACTGCCACAGGTACAATACGCTAATCAATCGTCATAACCTGTTAAATAGTCGTGTGTGACTAGTCCGAATCATCAAAAGCCTGCAACCGCGATTTCCCATTGCCCGTAAATGCCTCTACGCCCCTGTAACCAATCAGAATGCAAGATCGCACTTAAAGCATTTTGTGGCTGCACTGAGGAGCCGGCTTTTGTCGTGATGATCAGATTGTAAACACAGCTGAAAGTGAGTCTAACCTTGTTTTGTGAAACAAAATGTTCAGCGATCAAACTTGTCTAACTAAAGGAAGATTTTCTGGCGGTGAACCTGCGGAAAGATCGTTACTGGGCTGCCGAGCGTACTCCCCGGCCTGCGCGCCTCTCACTGTCTGCTTGCGGTGGCATGTACTGCTTTGAATGTTTTCTTATGACCCCTGAACCCCCCAAAGCATTTTCTGTTATTGTCCTTTCTTTCTTTTTACATAATTCAGTTACTTTCTTTGGGCTGTAAAGTATCACCTGTTATATATGCAGAGTTATGTGATATTGATATGTGTCGATGTTATATGCTGTTTTTGTTTTATAAACGGTCCACCTTGTGAAATAAAGTTTGGAGGAAAAAAAAAATTCTCCTGCTTTGCTGCGTCGTGTAAACAGAAACTCTTCCCCCGCCGATCCCGTCTCTCCTGTGTGAGCTGGTATCCTAGCAACCTAGCTGCTGATGAACATTATTTCACCTGTTCAGTCGAGGAAGCTGGAAGTATGCTGTTCATGTTGCTGTTGGATCACCACAACAACATGAACAGCTACTGGGACAGCATTTCCAAACCAGTAAGAACTGGAATCAGACTGGCTGGAAAACAATGAGATCTAATGAGGAGAGAGTGGAAAAGTGCTATGAAAATATGAAATGTGTAATAACAGTAATGAAAATGACATTACAGATCAAACAGTGTTCAATGAAAATGATGTGTTGTGTGATAAATTGTGTGTTTGATCTGAATCTTGATCATTAATGTCTTTGTTTCAGTGTCCTGTTAAAATGTGACCTTTTTATTTGGTCTTGTAGGAACTTCAGTGCTCATTGGGACCATAATAAACCAAAGCAGCAGCAGCTGATGAAGTCACACAGTTTCAATAATAGTGTAACACTGAGGTTTGTCTCACCTGTTGTGTTGAACTCATTGTTTCCTCTGTAGAGGCTGAAAATGTTCCTCTGCTGCTCCGTCAGACTCTCCTCCTCCTGATCATCAGCTGCAGGAGAACAGATCTTTATTAGAAGCTACCACACTGCACTGTTTGGGGGAATGAGCCTTTAAGGCTGCATTTGGACTCATACACTTCTGTGGGATACGGCCGGTTCCAGCCTGCTATGTTAGGGTGGGCATCTACAAACAGTAGGTGGGAAACTTGTTAGAAACAAGGACAGAAGGTCTGAAGAGCCGACCAGTAACCCACAGGTTTGTGGTTGGAGTCCCTGTTCAGATGCTGACGTCTCTGAGACGACTGTTTGTATTTGATCCTGACAAAAAGAAGCAGAGCAAACAAAAACCTGAGCAGAGCAACATTTAGAAGATTCATTTGTTCCAGCAGCTCCAGGATGGTTTCTACAGGCTGAAGAACAGCAGTCAGAGCAGGAATCAACATCTGCACACTGAGTTTCTATCAGAGGAACAAAGTGGATGCAGACACACACAGAGACACACACTCTCTCCAAAGCCTCAGAACAAAAGCTGTCCAGCTTTGTTCACATCATCCTGACAGATCCTGGATTCAAAGGTTTGGTTTCAATCAGAGCTGCAGCTGAAGATTATTTTTGGTACTCCAATAATTGGTAATTTTTTAATGTATTTTTTCAATCTGCCCTCACCTGTTCCAGCCTGCCCACCTGTTAACATCACCTTGCTGCCTCGTCTCATAATTAAAATAATGACACATAAAAATGCAAGTCTGAAACTAATCCAGTTATTTTAACATTAATGTGACATCATAATAAACAGTGCGTATTAAAGTGAATGCATTTTTATTTTTAAATGAAAATTTAATGTGCAAATCAATAAAAATGACCTCTGTCCAAAAGGTCAAATGAGGCTTCAAATGCAATGAAACCATGAAGTCAGTGTAATGTGGCAGTGGGCGGAGCTAAGGATCCCGATGAAGATGATGATGGTCAGACCTTCTGTTTGCTGCTGCCTGCACACGAGCCTGATTTTATCTAATAATAATAATCATTCATTTAGTTTATGAAGCAGTTCACTAAAAATGGATACAGAGCTTTTTTGTTTTTTTAACCATAACATTTGATTGTATGCAGTTAAAGATGGATCTATAATTTTAGTTTACAGTTTCATAGTTAAAGAAAATAAAGTAGATCAGTGTCTGTTGCAGCTTCTTAATTAATTTGTAAACTTTGGTTATTTTGTGTTAAAGTTTGTCATTAGTAACTGATAAAAATCACTGAATATTAAAATGTTCTGGAAATTCTGCAGATGTCATTTCTCCATGTCAGGACCTGTTACTGTAACAGCATTACAAACATCAGCAGCTGTAAACACTCAGAGAAACATCAGAAATACAGACGCTGGCCTGATGTTGCTCCCTAACATACCTGGAGTATTTATTAACATTTATAATTATCGGAGGAACTTACCTTATGTGTGGTGCCGTCAGTTTCACCGTGTATATTAGTGCATATTTGAATGAGACGCAGTAACTTAATGAAGGCTGTCATTAACTATTATAATATGTATGCTGTGTGCGCTTCAGATGAAACTACCGCTGCAAACTGTCGGTCTGGGCATTGGCCTCCAGTTTCTGCTGTCGGGTTTCAAAAATGGCACAGTTGATACTGGTGAAGGAGTCGCTCCGATAGTGACGACACTCCCTGGCCAATCAGAGGCATGCTGTCCTCCACGTCACATTTTCGGATCTCCGCGAATCCTCGGCTGAGTGAGTACGGGGAAACGACCTGCAAACTGGACCCGATTCTGATAGAAACGCCTGCAAACCGCAGCCAGTCGAGCCGCGCTGAGTCGTTTCGTATGGAAACGCGGCTTTGGATCAGTTTACACCACATCCAATATGGCGGACACGCTGACGTATCACAATAACGGGCCGCCCCGCTCAATGCGGCGGCTGCAGATGTGTGTGTGTGTCCGTTGCTGCCTGGTTCCAGTCAGACTGGCCCATTACTGCCCAGAGCAAACAGAAAACTGATTAGCTTCAGACTGAATCAGTTACTCACGCTGACACAGCAAATACTGGTTATAGTGGTTACAGTGGCAACGCTGCGGTGTCTGCAGATCCCACCGTGCCCGCGGTCGTTCCCGGAGTTCTACAGAGAGCAGATCGCTCTGATCCACTTCCTGTTCTCCTTCAAGCAGAAATGAGGCTGCAGAGGGTTGGAGCAGGCAGAGGAGCAGAGCTTCTGCTCCACCTTCTGCCAGCATGCTGAGTAACGATTAGCTGGTGTTGGTCTCCAAACACTCTCTCACTCTCCTCTCAGCGTGTTCACCATAAAGCGAACAGACACCGAGGAGAGCAGCAGAAGAGCTCATTCAGGAGCTCAGCACCAGATGAACTCAGCTCACATTAAAGTTAGCTCCAGCTTACCTTTAGATGACAAGCTGCGGATGAAGCTGCAACTCTTTACACACACACAAAGAGGTCCGCGAGCACAGCCCTGCGCGCTTCACGGCAGACCCACTTCCGGTTGATCCCACTGAACCGGAAGTGGGTGAGATTGAGCTGCGAGCGCAGCAGGGGGCGCTCCAGAGTCGAACCTGAGCTCCCAAAGAAATGAGTCCAGGTCCCTCCTACCTCCTTTTCTTCCGCCTTTTCCTTTCATGAGGATGGAAAAGGTCACAAGGTGAAGGAAAGAAGTGAAGGAGAGTTGATAAGGAGTTAGGAGGCTCAGACTGCTCTGACTCTGATTAATAATGTGATGGAGGATGGCATGAGTCTGCTGGGTGGGAACTCCAAAGTCCTGAAGATGGACTCTTAGATGTTTGTCCAGCGAGTTGTTGCAGTGTTGTTTGATGCAGCTCAGATAAAAGCAGAGCAGCAGCAGGAACATCTGCCTTCATCACTGAGGCTCTCATTGGAGAGAAGAAGGAGCAGGAAGCCCAGAAAGTCACATTCAGTGTTGCTCACATTGGGAGTCGCTGCTCATTCTATGGCTCATATTTCCTCTTCCTGTTGCAGAGATGATCCAGTGGAGCTCCTCCTTTATGAAGACTTTCTGTGACTCAGTCACATTCATTCATGATACTCCTCAAGGCTGCAGCACATGCAGCACAAATGAACATCTCCATCATCTGTGTCCCTCCTCAGTTCTGGCAGGTCAGTCTCTTCTTTCCTGTGATGGAGGAAGCTCCAGTGTGTCCTCTGATGAAGGCAGGAACAAAGGAAGCACAGAAGCAGCTCTCCTCAGTGTTCACAGGATCTCAGCAGCTCTCATTGTGGCTGCATGCACACACCTGAGGCTCACCTCACTGAGCAACCTTCCAAAGCAACTTTCACTGGACCAGCAGCTATTTAACACTCACTAGACACTTTATTAGGTACATCTGTGAGGCTGCATTCTAACACAGAGGTCAGAGGTGAAGGTCAGGCTGCTTTGAAGTGGGTTAGAGCAGCAGGTGCCCCTGCTGTCAGCTAAGAACAGGAGACAGGCTACAGTTCACACAGGCTCAGCAGACGTGGACAACAGAAGATCAAGAACGTATCTGACAGTGGGGATGGTGTGTTCAGAGTGATGTCAGTATTAATTCTCCACCACACATAGCGTTTTGCATTTTTTTGGCCAAAAAGTTCAGTTTTGGTCTCATCTGACCAAAGCACCTTGTTCCACATGTTTGCTGTGTCCCCAACATGGCTTCTGGCAAACTGCAAATGGGACTTTTTATGGTTTACTTTTAACAATGGCTTTCTTCTTGCCACTCTTCCATAAAGACCATATTTGTGCAGTGCATGACTAATAGTTGTCCTGTGGACAGATTCCCCCACCTGAGCTGTGGATCTCTGCATTTCATCCAGAGTGATCATGGGCCTCTTGGCTGCATTTCTGATCAGTGCTCTCTTTGTTTGGCTTGTAAGTTTAGGTGGACGGTAAAGGGGTATAGTCGTCCTATATGCATACATTATGTTCCCTGAGACAATATGTGTAAAAATATAACAAACATAATTGATTAACTGACATGAGAAGAACAGGATGTTCTCTTTCGGGTTATTTCTGTCTGTACAGATCGCAGAGAAGAGACCAAACAATGATAAAATGGAGACTTCGAGGTCATTCAGGACCCAGCTGTTGTTCTGCACAATTATTATTTTGTAACCAACATAGATAAGCAGTGACTATATGAAAACTTTGACTGAGTAAGACAAGTGTGAATCCTTCCTGCCTCTGTTCAGTTCACACCGGACAGATCATGGGGTATTTCGCCCAGATTAATCTGTACAAAAAAATGTTTGAAAACGGCTTAATTAAATTTAATATTTAAACTCCTTATTCCCTGGTTTTTGTCTCATTCCTGTTCGATAAACGAATATGCACAAACATAAGCTTTAACAGCAAACTCAGACACAGCAGTAACTAAGATAAAAAAGATAGTTTCCCATAATTTTCTTCAACGGCCTTGTCTTGGTAGGTTTACAGTTGTGCCATACTCTTTCCATTTCCGGATAATAGATTGAACAGTGCTCCGTGAGATGTTCAAAGCTTGGGAAATCTTTTAATAGCCTAAGCCTACTTTAAACTTCTCCACAACCTTATTCCTGACCTGTCTGCTGTGTTCTTTGGCCTTCATGATGCTGTTTACTCCCCAATATTCTCTTAACCAACCTCTGAGGCCATCACGGAGCAGCTGTATTTGTACTGAGATTAGATTACACACAGGTGGACTCTTTTAGTCATTAGCAGTCATCAGGCAACTTCTGAATGCAATTGGTTGCACTCAGAGAAAAATATCATGGTATCATGAAAATCCACTTTTTTAGCCCTAAATACATTTTGTTGTGTATTTTCAGTGTGTAGCAGTGCAGGAAGTTTAAATGCATTCTTTCCCGGTGCTGCGTAGATATCTTTATGTTCTTTTTGGGTCATATTTTTCAGGCTGTTCAGTTTTCTCTATTCCCTGTTACGTTTTCTTTCCTCTTACGTCACAGTATTTGCTGTCGAACTGCTAAACAAGGTCATGGACTTCTGGCTTACCAATTTCGTGAATCCGCCATTTTTTTCTCACAGTGATTTTGTAGTCCAAGTTCAGTTATGCCAAAGTTCCAAGTAGACAAGTCCAAATGTTCGGTTGTTGGGTGTATTAAACCACACAATTCCTTACATCGCCCCCCGGCATCAGAGCCTCTTCGAAGTTCCTGTTTCTCTGCATCTTCCTCATGTATTCATGGATCTTTGTTGTTTCATCTAGGACAGTGGTTCTGACACTGACTAGTCCTCTGCCTCCTATCTTCTGATTAGCGTGTAGTCTCAGGGTGCTTGATTTGGGCTGAAACCCTCCATGCATGGTAAGCAGCTTTCTTGTCTTGACATCAGTGGCTTCTATCTCCTCCTTTGGCCAGCTTATTATCCCAGCAGGGTATGTGACAACTGGCAGGGTGTAGGTGTTGATAGCCCGGATCTTGTTCTTCCCATTCAGCTGAGTCTTCAGGACTTGCCTTACCCTCTGCAGGTACTTGGAGGTTGCAGTTTTCCTAGCGGCCTCTTCATGGTTCCCATTTGCCTGTGGGATTCCAAGGTACTTGTAGCTGTCTTCATTGTCTGCAATGTTGCCTTCTGGTACTGCAATCCCCTCAGTTATGACTAGATTCCTTCTCTTAGTTGCCATCGGACTACATTTCTCCAGTCCAAATGACATTGCAATATCATTGCTGTAGATCCTGGTGGTATGGATCAGTGAATCGATATCTTGTTCACTCCTGGCATACAGCTGTTTTGTTTTTTCCCTTCCCTTCCCTTCCCTTCCCTTCCCTTCCCTTTTTTTTCTTTTTTTTTTTAAGCCTGTCATGTCTGGCAGTTTTTGTAATTAGAATGATGATCCGAATGCGCTGATGTACCAGACATATTTGCTTTTACAAAAACAGCTCTGTAAGTTTTCTACAGGCTATTCTTGTTAATGTTTGTATTTTTATTTAGTTTTTTATGCCAGAGCTGACAGGCAATAAAGAAGGGGATAGGAAAGAGTGGAAAATAAAAAAAATAAATAAAAAAAAAAAGGAGGGGGAGGAGAGAAGCAAAGGGGAGAAAGGGGAAAAAAATGAAAAAAGTAGATATACACACATACACATATTCTATACACACACACAATCTTGCTGTTTGCAGTGATGTGTGTGTATGTGTCTCCTTCATGGAATGCACTCAATAAAGAGGGTAAGAAACCGCAACCATGCCCCCCGCGATCCAGAGGCAAGTAGGGAAGGACCCAGGGGACCCGGGCCATCCACAGCCCACTAGGAGCTCAGAAAACCCGAGGCTGCACATCCTGATGGCAACCGCGTGTCACCCCAGAGGAGGAAAGGGGGGGGCAGACAGAGCACCCACAGCCAAAAGGCAGAAGCAGCCCCCCCCCACCCGCAGGTCGGCACCCCCAGCAGGAGCCGAGCGTGCAGCTCCCGAGGCCCCAAGTGCCCGAGAACGGCCCGACACCCGGCAGCACCCCCCAACGCCAAAGCAGTCTAAGCCACCCCCAGGCCACAGCCACCAAGGGAGTGGGTCAAAAACCACGCCAAGACATCCGGCCACACATCCTGGGACCCACAGGCACCCACATCCCAGGGGCGGCAGTGACGATCAGCGGGGAGCAGCGTGGAGGGGTACGGAGGGGTAACTCCGACCCCTCCACAACCGGGACTTGGTTAGCCTGTGGTACTCCAGAGGTAGCTGATGGGTTCTTGCAGGCTAAGCAAAACACGGCTCAAGCAGTGCTGGTGTAGGAGTTCAGTTAGGCCATGGAAAAAGACTTTCAGATAGCCTTGATGCCATTCTGGCAAACCCTCAGGCTACTCAGGACAGGAAAGTGGTGCTCTACTCGTACGTTCTATAGAGTGGGTGTGGTGTTTAAAGTGTGGGTGGGGTGCTGCTGACTTCAACTGAGGCTCAGACAGTGGAAGGAATACTTCAAGGAACTCCTGAATCCCACTGACACGACTTCTGTAGTGGAAGCAGAGTCTGGGGACAAGGGGGATGACTTGCCCATCACTGGGGGTGAGGACACAGCTGCACAAACACGTGGATCAAAATGCATCAAGAAAAATGAACATGGACTTCAATTTTGCAGAAAAGAAAAATAAATTAAATTTAAAACAATAAAAATACAAAACTAACACTAATAACTCCAGCTGACTTGATGGACTATTGCAGGGGTATAAATCAACACTGACCTGCTAACAGACATAACCACAGACAAGGTTGCTTGTTAAAATGCAACTGGGAAAAACATTAAAGGCCACGAAAATTCCTCAAACACGAAGAAGAAAAAAGCTGCCTAAAGTACCACAGCATCTAAAAACTACCGGTCAGCTTCCAAGGATTTAAAGTTTTACTCTGCAACAAGAAGAGAATCCCCTTGTTCCACTGACATGGTGCCAATGCCAAGTCCTCAAACTGTACAGTGCATTTCCCCACAGTGAACTCACTTGGTGCTTGGCTGAAAAATGAGTTCCGTTTCAGCACCATAAATTAGCTGGTCTGGAGCCAAGGGCTTGACTCTGCCATCACAATATAAAGTTGTCCACCATAAGAAATGCGATGCTGCCGTGAATTCGGTTGGGCCCTAAGGCTGAGCTTAGCGCTCTGCATCAATCAATAACAGATGAAAGGATACAAAGTGTGTACTTGTCGTCTATCTTGTAATCACTGTCTGTGTTTACCTTGTGCTGCACACAGATGCTGCAGGGGGACGTGTTCTTCCACATTTGTGCTCTTTGGCTTCCGTTTCCAAAGAGGAACCGCCCATACTCATACATAAGGGATCAGCTTGCAAAGCGGTGGAGAAACAGGCCTGCTCTTAAGCAGTTCACTGGTTCATTGGAACGAGCACCGGCACCTTGTCAGTGGAAACGTGGTATCGACCTCTCAGTTTCTTTTCAGCGTGGGATCATTTGTGATGGGAGTATGAACTGAGATTCCTGAAGCTCTTTTCACAGCTGTAGTTTCCTTCATTGTGTGTACATTCATGAAGGTTAGGATTGCCTGAATCAGAGAAGCTTTTGTCAGTGTCTGCACTAGTATGGTTTCTCTTCTGTGTGGACTCGTTTATGTTCTTTAAGGTCACCTGCAGTTTTGAAGGATGACCCACAAGTAACAAGTGTGAGCAATATAAATCTAAAGAAACTAAAGCTGTCCTGCAGGATAAGGGTGCATCAGTATCAATGCCAACTATCCGTCAACATTTGCATGAAAGGAAACGCTGTGGCAGGAGACCCAGGAGGACCCCACTGCTGACACAGAGACATTAAAAAAAAAGCTAGACTGCAGTTTGCCAAAATGTACATGAGTAAACCAAAATCCATCGAGGACAATGTCTTGTAATCAGATGAGACCAAAAGAGAGCTTTTTGGTAAAGGACATCATTCTGTTGTTTACAGAAAACAGAACAAGGCCTACAAAGAAAAGAACACAGTACCTACAGTCAAATATGGAGGTTCAAAGATGTTTTGGGGTTGTTTTGCTGCGTCTCACACTGGATTCCTTGACTGTGTGCAAGGCCTCATGAAATCTGAAGACTACCAAAGGATTCTGGGTCGCAATGAAGGGCCCAGTGTCAGAAAGCTGGGTTTGCGTCTAAGGCCATGGGTCTTACAGCAGGACAATGACCCCAAACATGTTTCAAGAGGAACAAAGAAATGAATGGAAACAAAGTGCTGGAGAGTTCTGAAGTGGCCAGCAATGAGTCTGAGTCTAAGTCTAAATCCCATTGAACACATGTGGAGAGATCTTAAAATTGCTGTCAGGAGAAGACACCCGTCAAATACAAGAGACCTGGAGCAGTTTGCAAAAGAAGAATATAATAATAAATATAAATATAAATATATATAATATAATATATATATATATAATATAATATATATATATATATATATATATATATATATATATATATATATATATATATATATATATACACACACACACACACAAATAATATATATGAATTTTTTTCTAATTTTTTGTATTGCTCCAATACACAAAGAAAATGAACATGTCCATAACAAAAGATGTGTAATTGCAATAAATTTCTGGGCAAAATACTTCATTTCTGTAAAAATTTCAGGGGTGCCAGCATTTTTGGCCGTGGCTGTAAGTGTTCCCACCAAGGTCACAGCAAAACGGTTTCCCACCACCACAGCGATGACAGGGTTGAGAACTGGATCCATCTGTGTGTCTCTGCTTCTAAACAAAGACATAAGGACATTTAACTCTGTTAAAAACTGACACCAAATCAGTTTCACACCCACTTCAAAAGTCACAACCTGAAGCCAAAATCCTGTTTTTGGTCAGCAAAATTATTTTTGTATAAGCATCAATATCAGTAGTGGTTATAGAAATAACTTTTCTTCATTATCATGGAATATTTCATAGTTTCAATAACTGCACCAATTTAATGTCGCTGACCTAGAAGAACAGAAACAAGCACTGGAACCCAAGATGTTTGATCTGTTTGCAGTAAACCCTGAAGGACCTCTGTGGCCGCTTTTCCACCCATGGGGTTCCAGTGCCGGTGCCAGTATTTGAACCTTTCAGCGGTTTTTACACGACAAACGCACTCGGTGCTCGACCAGAAAACGAATTCAACTTCAGCCCCATAAGCTAGCTGGTCTCAAACCAAGGACACGTGACGAAAGCAGAAGAACGACGTGACTCTGCCTTCTCAACGCAAAGTTTTCTACCACTGTTTCACTGCATGGTGTGTATTACAGGAGAAAAGCGAAGCGATTTTCACAGCTGTGAATTAGGTTGGGCTCTAAGGCTGAACTTGCTGCTTTGTATCAGTTCATATCACAGATAAAAGGACACAAAGTGTGTACTTGTGGTCTTGCTCTAATCGCTGTCTGTGTTTCATTCTGTGCTGCACACAGATGCTGCAGTAGTTTGGTTTGGACCATAAAATGTGTTCATAGCACAAGAAATAGGACAATAGGACAAACGGCCATGGAGTTATGGCAAATAGCCAGCTGATCAAAGTGTCGTTAATCAGCTGACTCGACGGTGATACCCTACATCTTAGCCAGCGGCTCGCAGTTAGCAAGGGCAGGTAACCGGCGCTTCAGTGGTGATCACCCGGCATTAAAGGGTTAAATAACTAAAATCACTGCACAAAAAGATCAGCTGATTCTGAGAGGGTCAGGAGGGAGACAATGACTGATTTTCCATGAATTGACTACTGTAATTGAGAT